>NQII01007334.1:44347-95748 GCA_002778355.1 Clitarchus hookeri | reverse complement strand
TGGGGGAATTATGGGTGCAGATTTTTTTGGAACTTATTTTCAAGTATAAGCCAAATTTCTGATAATGTTATCAATTGAGACTGCTAGTGAATTAGGGGAAAAAAGTTGCATTTGCATGTTTGCGTAATGTAGTTAGTACTCCGCCGTGTAATCTCACTAATTGTAGGCAAGCAGCCTTGCCAAGTGAGCGCCGCGGTTGGTGGAAGTAGAGTGCCGTACAGTGGTAACGACTGCACAGCATGCAGGACTCTTTACAAAGTAGTTATCATACTAGCAAAATTGTCACTTAAGTTTATTTTATATTATATAAGAATGGGCAATGAAATTATTTACTGCAATTGTGTATATAACAATTTGCTAGAATAAGATTACATAACTTTCGAGGCCGCGGTGTTGAAGTGGTCAGACCACTCGCCTCCCACCGAGACAAACTGTGTTCGATTCCCAGCGGACTCGCTCCCAGGCTTTCACACGTGGAAATCATGCTGGACGATGCCGCTGGTCGTCAGATTTTCTCGGGGATATCCCGTTTGTCCTGCCCTTGTATACCAGCGCTGATTCATACTAACCTCACCTCATCCTCATCGGCTTTCAATACATGGAGGTTACTAGCCACCCGAATCTCTCCACTCCCCTCTATAACATCATATTCTTAAAAATCAAATAAATAAGCCTTATTTAATGTAACATTCAAGCGTTTTTCCTTTTTGGATGCACATTCTGTGCCTTCATTATAATTTTCGCAGCAGTAAAGAATTAAGATTTGTTTTAATATTTACCAGTATCTTTAATTCACGCACATTCATTTCACGTACAAAATTATAGTTTATAAAACTACAAGAAATATACATGAAATTTTAAATATGAAACATAATTTCAACATTTATACCAATAATTTATTACGCAGGTATAACAATATTTATTATAATGGTTGCTTTACTCGACGAATGTTGCCTTGCGAAATTTACTTTCTGAAGCATCCGGAATTGAAATACGATTTAAGTTTGATTAGGAATAGAATCTTAATAATTAATATTTATAACATCAATGTCAGTAATTTCTAGAAAAATATTTAAGAGTTCTATAAAATATATAAATTCCTTCTTCATATACAACATAACTCGTACTTTTGCGATGATTCTGATAGTAAGTGCACAAATTGAGAATGATTGCTGTTGCAAGTTGTAGAGACGATTGCAGTTCTCCAGTAGAAGTCTCTCTACTTCAACTTGCCTCCACAACAGTAGGAAACAATCACGTCGTGGAGGAACTACAGTCACAACGTCTCTATGTATTTGCAACGTATTGTATGCGCACGGTTAAATTGTGTTAAATCTCTTTTGCTTTCGTAGGATACATGTTAGAATAAGAACTGGCCTAGTAATAAAATACACACTTACATTGCCTACAATTATGGCCCTGTTACTTAATTTCAGCCGATGAGGGTTTTTCAGCTGAGTAGGAAAAACGAGGAGATCCCTGAAAAAAATCGTCTAACAGCGGCATTGTCCGGCACGATTCCCACATGCAAAAATCTGGTGACCCAGCCGGGGATTGAGCCCGGTTCGCCTTGGGGGGAGGCGAGCATGCTAATCGCTCAGCCACCGCTGGCTCTGTTACTTATGTGGCCTGCAGACAATTTACTTTAGTTAAGTGGTGATATTTATATTTTTGTACATCGTGAGTCACAATAGACAGAAATAAAAACGATGAAGTAATTCACAAGTGTTAAGGAACTGTGAACGGACAGTAATATGATATCGATGTTGCATCTTTAACAGAAAATTTGAGGTCATATCATCAAGAGTCCTGTGCGTTCCATTTTAAATAGTCTATATGTGTACCTGTTGTGTTTCCGATGATGGATAAAATTTGAATCCTTTCATAAGCTGTATGAATTTATTTCGCGTGATACGTCGTGTTTCAATTAACTGACTTCTCGTACTGCAGAAGCGTTGTGTAAATAAGCACGTAGAATGTGTATTGTGCTCGTGTTAACGCTCCACTAAATGAAACTGGCCCGTAAAACTGCTTGTTCGAGGAAACAAATGGCCTCGCAGGGCGCATACGAATTTAAAACTTCGAGCTGCAATAAATTAGACCGCACAAGGTCGTTTGTTGTATCAAATGTCTGCCTCGTACTAATCCACGCGCTGACTTATGCCGCACACTCCTTCTACCGTCGCGTCTCTCCATCTACCGAGCAGTTACATAGCAAACGAGCAGATTTCTGTTTACTTTATTTAACTTCGTTAATTATTGATGTGACGATAGTAGTGATACGCCTGGCCGGTTTATTGGACTTGGCCTTCAACTGTTGTGGATTTTTTTTTACTTTCACTTGTATTTTAGTATTATACACATTACCAAATACAAACATAATTATTTCTGCTTAACAACATTTTGTAACAAAATTAATACATAATATGTAATTCCAATAACTCGTTGTTTAATAGCGTTATTTTATATATGCCTCATTTGATACAGAAATCTGTTAATTAATGCCCTCCAAACAAAATTTTAAGTAAAATGCAGGTCTTTAACATTTTAAGAACTATTTCTTTCATTTTTGGAATATCCCATACATGAATTATTCTGAACCACTCAGAGAAGTACACTTTTAAATAAACCCTTCATTAGTTACGTTCTCACTAACCTCAAATTCCGTAAACGTGTTCTCTTTCCATGGAGTCCATATTTCCCCATTCACATTGGAATAATTTAATATATGTACACATTGTTACAATATGTACTCTACTGCAGCGAAACCACAAGAACAGTAATGTTTTCTGCGAGTCTGTGTGCGTTGGAGTTCATTAGATCCTCAGATGGCTGGAGCGGTGAGGCTTCGTTAGATTCGCCTTGACAACTGCGGGTGACAGAGGACAAACGACGGCACTAAATAATCAATATGGCGGGCGTTCGCTGCCATGAAGCAGGACTTAAGTTATATTCAAACTCCAGTCATATTTGTAACAAATGAAAGCTCACGGCAAAAAGGTTTCAAAAGTATATGCAGCAATAATAAATACTAATAATTTCTATAACAGAGATCATTAACTCTCACAATGTCGGACTTATGGGCATCAAATAGAAGCTTTTAGAAAAAGAATTAAGAAAAATGTAAAGAAAACTAATCATTAATTAACTAATTAAGACAATAAAGAATAATAAAATTTGTTCCTAATAAAAACATATTATAGCGAGAGTATATAAAATTTACCTAATATATGTGCTTACAATCTATTAATTGTAAAACATATAATGCACCACAATTTATACACAGGTTCGAATATGAGAAAAAAAATTTATATTTACAAGCACTTACATAAAAAAGGAACCGTTTACAAATTAACTTGAAATAAGTTCAAAGCAGAAAGCTATATTTAATTTTGCTACTTGCGTGCACATAGGTGAATGTAAAGGTTAACAGTATTATCATAAAATGTCGTTCATTTATGGATACTTGGCCGGAGTCGGAGGCCTTGAAACGGATGAGTGTAACAGTGGCGTTTCATTCTATTTGGTTCCTTAATAATCATATTCATAAATTTCTCACTTTTTTCGTTTAATTTTATTTATTTGGTTTGGCCAATAATATATATATGCATTTTGTTTTTTTTTTTTTATTTTATAGTATTATTTGTTCGTTTTCATCAGAACTGTATGTCCCGCATTGTTAATTTGTTCATTATATGTATTTGCTTCCATTCAGTTTTGATAAACTTCCCTTATTTAGAATGATTTTCAAATCAGCATTTCTTTCGTATTCATCCCATTTTGTCACATTTCTCTTGTATTCCTTGTTTTTCACTCTATTCATAGGATTTTACATATTCTGCAGCGAACTTGTATGTTTTTATGGTTCTTAGCCTTTTATTTGTTCTTCTTCAATTAATAATGTTCAATTTAACATATTTTTTGTATTTTTTAATTATACATCTTGACTTTTTCTCAATCACATTATTTTCATTCATACTCGTAAGTAATTTGATCTGGTTTCATTCCCACAAGATTTAATTATGTTTCCTTCTCTCTCTTTTTGATATAAACCTCCTTTGCATTAATATCACTAGTACTAACGAGAACAAAGGTTTAAAAATTAAATCATTCAATTACTACGAACTCGAACAAAAGCTAATCTGGCAATTTTTTTTTCGTTGTCTACAAATTTCGTACACTGGATAGATAAAAAAACTGGTATAGGCGTGCGTATGCAAATAACAGAGGTATGGAACCAATCAGAGTAATGCGATGCGGTCGCTAGCACCTTTATAAGGCAACAAGCGTCTGGCAAAGTTGCTAGATCGGTTACTGCTGCTACAATGGCAGGTTACAGACAGTTAAGTCTGTTTGAAAGTGGTTTTATATTCAGCGTACGAGAGATGGGACATAGCATCTTCCAGGTAGCATACAATTTGGATTTTCGCGTACGACTATTTCACGAGTCTACCGTGACTATCGGGAATCAAGTAAAACATCAAATCTTCGGCATCGCTGTGGCCGGAAAAATATCGTGAACAAACGGGACAAACGACGACTGACGAGAATCATTAAACATGACAGACGTGCAACCCTTTCTCAAATTGGCGCAGATTTCAATGCTGGGGCATCAACAAATGCCAGCGTGCGAACTATTCAACTGGCCATCATTAATATGAACTTTCGGAGCCGAAGGCCCACACGTGTACCGTTGTTGACTGCACGACACAAAGATTTACGCCTCACCTGGGCCCGCCAACACCGCAATTGTACTCTTGATGACTGGAAACATGTTGCATGGTCTGACGAGTCTCGTTTCTAATTCTATCGGGCAGATGGACATTTACGGGTATAATAGCCTCATGAATCCATAACAGGGGACTGTTCAAGCTGCTGGAGGCTCTGTCATGGTATCGGGCGTGTGCAGTTGGCGTGAAATGGGAACCCTGACACGGCTGTATACGACTCTGACCGGTGACAGATACGTAAGCATCCTGTCTGATCACCTGTACGCATTCATGTCCATTGTGCATTCCGACGGAGGTGGACACTCCAGCAGGACAATGTGACTGAGCACACGTCGAGAGTTGCGCCCAAGTGGCTCCAGGAACACTCTTCTGACTTTAGACACTTCTATTCGCCACCTCAATCACCAGACATGAACATTATTGAGCATATCTGGAATGCCTTGCAACGTGCTGTTCAGAAGAAATCTCCACCGCCTCGCACTCCTATGTATTTGTGAACTGCCCTGCAGGATTCATGCTGTGAATTGCCTCCTGCATATCTTCTGACATTAGTCGAGTCTATGTTACGTCGTCTTGCGGCACTTCTGCGTGCTCGCGGAGCCCTACACGATAATAGGCAGGTGTACCATNGTGTACCATTTTTTTTTTTTCTGGCTCTTCAGTGTAGATTATGTTTGTATTTGATACATATGACGAGGGATATCACAACCTGGTCAACTTATAAATATATTTAGTTACATATCTATGCATCTAGTTAATTCTTTGATATTTGCTACTTCAAGACACAGGAAAAATTTACTTCAGTCTATTTTGACTTCATTTGTTTGTTTACGCGTACGCTATTAAGGTAAAGGTCAACTGGGATGTAGTGTGATTATGTGTCACCCAGAGCTCAAAGCCAACTGATTTGTAAATACTTCCAAGCCATCCACTCGATGGCACCACNTCTCCCCCCCCCCCTCCTAAACGAACCCCTTCTTTCTCAGAATGAATGTAATCCATTCTAAGAACCAGGGAGAGACAGTGAGCAGGCCAGGTCAACCGCCCCCCTCTCTAATGACACATCGTTTCTAGCAGATTACTCTCTGCGATAACAACAATGTGTTTGAGGAAACTAACAGTAAGACTGCTAGCAAAGGTAGGTTGGCCCGAGCGAGCTGGTTTGAGAAACGGTAAATTGAGTGGTGCGCACTTACGCTTATGTCACTTTGTCGAAGCGACTGGCCAGTCGAGACCGCAACTTAGGGTAAAACTTGTATCTAATACTTGTTTGCATGTTGGTACAGTTTTTTTTGCAATAGATATCAGACATATTCTTTTGTTTGATATATGTATATTACTGTCACGAAAAATATTTATATAAAAATAAAATTTTCATTAGCTTATGCAAGAAAAAGTTAGGTGAACATCGCTTTCCTGTGCATGATATTATTCGGCAGAATATCATCCAGGAATTAGCTGAAGGTAACTGATGAAAATTAGTCAGGCCTAATAAATTTAATATACTCAAATGAAACATGGGCCCAATTTTTTTTAACTATCGGAATAAATTCTTTAGCAGATTGTTCCGATACCTCCATTCCGGTAACGAGTGTTGCGATGCCAAAATATGACTTTTTGAGACGACTAGTAACTGTCGAAATAAAATGTATAGAATTTTTGAAGTATCTATTTTACAACTTGGCATCGTTGCATTTCGTGTGTCGTCACCGAAGTTGAACCAATCACGTTAAATCTATTGTAGTAGGAAAATTTGCTTTAAAATACATTAACATATGTTCCATTTATTTGTAGATAATCCGGGATAAGTATTTGCAACTCCCTTAAAAAAATTAACTTTCAACAGTGGCGACGAAATAAATAATGAAGTTAGACATTCGTATTTCTTATGAACTCCTACTTTTCATGCATATTTGTTTATTCCTTAAAAGAAATTGTATTGAAGTAACTACGCTAATATTTGCCAATTAAATGACTTAGCCCGTTAAAGAACATGTTAAAGAGTTATCTCATATTGCCGCTAGATATAGGTTTAGTATTAAATAAGAATATATTTAAGAAACATTTGTATTTTAATAACTTTATCGTAACTTTATTCACGAAAAAAACAGTAATACGCTTAACCATGCTGAAAAAAATTATAAAATGCAATTTAACAAGCAACACAAAAAAATTTATATTTTTCAGGTAAACATACCATTACAAGATTGTTGCCAACATTCCGGCTATGAATGTAAACTGCAAACTTTGTTTAGTAATGTTTGCAAGTCTAAAACAAATTTATTAGGTTTTGATTCACAGTACTAACTACGTTTCACAACTACAGTTTTTCTTGCAAAATTGATTTCGTTATGTATTCTATGTTTCAGCACTTTCGTATAATATTTAACATGATATTCTTAGCAATTCTATCAGTTTTTACCTACCAACTTAACTTTGTTAACTCGATTTTATCATAGATATGTAAACACCTTGATAATTTGTATTTGGTAACGATTTTACATTATTTTGTTAATTATATTTATATTAAACCACGCGCGAGTATATTATCAAGTTTCCTAAATCATACAAAGGATTATAGACAAATCTGTACAGGAATGGCGATTCCGGCAGCTATTTAGCTGTCGGATTAATTTCGANTCTAGCTATCTAGCTAATTTCGACACTTCATGGACCGATTCCGGTATACAATTCCGCTATCGAGTATTCAAAAATTGGCTCTAGGCATTCCTATAGCAGAATGACGTCTTTCCTCCAGAGGAATAATTCCGATAGTTTCAGTAATAAGGCACGAGGAAGAGTTAAACCGCGGTACGAAACTAGCAATAAATAACACACGGGCGGCCTGAATTATCAGTGCAAGATTGTGACAGTGACGAGTGTGAAGTTCATTTGTGCCGTCCACAAACAAAATTTCCCACAAACATCGGCAATATGACAAAATAAATTGTGGGCGAACGATGTTCATGCAAATACGATATGAAAAATTGCGAATTTAATCATGAAATTGAAAGTGATTAACTTTTTTTAAGTTTGATCTGAACGATGTAATGGCGTTTGGCACAGTTTGGATGTTATAAAGCCACCGGACCTATGGCCAGAAGATCTCTTGTGCGTGTGCATATGAGCTTTGCTTTATCTTAAGAAAAACCCATATTATGGAAACCGCCTATTCCTCTCGTAATTTTTTTAGTTGACGAAACACATACGTTCTACAGTGTAAAAAAATTTTTCACGTGCGTGATTTGAAGTTTAGATGATAAAACCTATGTTTTTTACGCTGTGTGTAAAAAAAATCATTATGCACAAATAAATGTCGATGTGCTTAATTATCTCATAAGTTTTTGTTGTTTATCAATATTATGAACTTTTTCAGTAAATATGGTTGTCGTGAAAAATATTTTCTCCCGTGTGATATGTATATATATATATAGCTAAATATCTTCTTCGATTTGATGTGTAAATACAATACTTTTATATTTTTAAATTAAAATGTTTACTAGTTTTTGTTTTAAATTATGANTTCGATTTGATGTGTAAATACAATACTTTTATATTTTTAAATTAAAATGTTTACTAGTTTTTGTTTTAAATTATGATGTAAAATAAATAGTTTTGTTGCAAGATATTATGTAATATTTTTATTCGTATAGAAATCATTTAAAACTGACGTGAGTGTTTTGATTGCTGCTACATGCAAGCGATACAGAGGAGCGAGAGAAACAGGCATAGGCTCGCGGCGTTATTGTGAGACGTGGCTGAATGAAGGTCGTTACGCGATCACATTCCCTCCGTTGGCAAACTCACCATACGTCTTCACGCTTTCGAAAGGTAGTAAATGTACGTCTGTAGCGGTGCCATTGCAACATGACAATTTTTGTTAATTTGTGTCCCTCCTTTAAATGGTTATTTGCTAAATATTTCACACAAGTTATTGTTGGCAATAGTAAAACAATAAAAAGCTAATAATTTGAAGAAAATTATAACTTGTAATTTTTATGTAGATAAATAAGACAAGCATGATTATTATGCAATAAGAGGTACTGTTATGAAATATTGCACGTACATGTTACATTACTAAGATGGCTGCTAATTTGCTTAAATTAGCCACAGCACAGAGTCTTCAATACCAATCCAACTAAGACTCATCGACGCCCAAACTAAATCTTATAAGTGAGTGCCCATACTCCTCCTATAACGCTCAGCAAATCCCACCCCAACCTGCCTCCCCTTTGCGATGTCTGTACGCATGCGAATAAAAAAAACTTCATATTTAATTTTATTTATTTATTGCTTAAATAAGTTAACATTACTGTTTTTTCTTTAAACAATATATATATGCCTATGCCATTAAAGTATTAATAATTTATCAACTAAATTCAGTCAATGGCCAATAACAAAGTAATGGAGTGAATATACGGCCAAAGGCTAATAAATGGAGTGGGAATTTATGACCGCCGTAAGACCTGCGTTGCAGCTCCCAGTATTGGCTCGGAAAGGATATCAGCGGAACTGTGCTGGCCATCAGCTTGGATTTCGATCAGGGAGAACAGCTAACATGCATGAGATCTGAAACGCAACTAGCCGCCAGGAAACTATTATTGAACCCAGCATGTCAATATTGTGATCGGCTTGCGGCGCGCATGTTGCAGGGTACGTCCGAGCGGACGTGGAGAGTTACTCCGCGCAAACGTTTCCTTTCCCTGTTTCTTTCGCTCGCTCAAAATCCGTATACGTCCGTGGCAAGAGTACTCCTTGCTCCTTCGGTACTGCATGTTTCCGCGAGACAATCCTTCAAATAAAATTTTCAGTAATATTTCTTCTCTCCATACTTAATTCATTTCGCAAAACATTGTCAGTTATAATTAAACAATTTCATGAAATAGAAACACATAGATAATTCTTTTTTAAACGTGTATGTTTTATTGACAAAAAAAATTATAAACTTACGTACATTCCAATTTCTTTAAAAATTTCATTCGCGACCCAAAACATCTTCGTAAAAAATTATTAGCTGTCTTCGACGTTCTATCTGACTCAGTAGAATGGGAATGTTCAAAGTTCCTTCTTCCAAAATAAAGTGTGTCGTGGACGAACCTATGTTGGTGGCAATAGGTAACGTCACACGTGAATGTTTGCATGGGCTTCAGAGTTCGATTCAGGAAACGCATAAATTTATGCTTCACGGTTTGAACACGGTTTCTACACTACGATCTTCCACGTTTAATTTGGGACGTTTGAGTCGAAGACTCGCTGGTATTATTTTACCGACGTACGCAGACCTGGGTGGAGCAGTTAGGGGCATGAATTTCGGTAGTCGAAGGAGGAGGGTCGACTTTGCCTCGACTTGAAGTTGCTGCAAATTCCAGAACCATCCACGGTTGCTGGAAGAGTCGAGTCCTGTTTTATGTGATTAACCACGCAATTTCCAGGAGTAGAGCAGGTTATCAACTCTTGAGTAGGCTCGCAATCACCCGGAGTCACTGAATATAACCAGTGATCCCATCCATAACTGTTTACTTCGTATATATGTAGTGATCCAGATTCCCAGAACGAATAGGTTATTGTTAAGTTGTCCGTATAAGACAATATGCAAAGGTTCTGCGTATGAAATTGTGTCATCTTCCTCCTACGGTGACTCGTGCTTCACTGGGCGACTAACTCATTTAGGGTTCGATTTATTTACATAATTGTTTTTCGCATTGTAGAATGACGTTATCTATACACGTGACAAACGTGATTAGGCATNTAGAATGACGTTATCTATACACGTGACAAACGTGATTAGGCATCTTCGTATTTCACACAGCCTTAGGTCATGCATAGGACTAACAGGAGGGGTTCGCAGCAACTATAAAAAATAATTTTGCATCTGCACCAGCACATAACTGTACTTTTTTTTCTTATTCTGCAAAGTGCGAAATCACATATGCAAGCTCTTCTCCAACGCTGGATGGCATACCAAAAAAAAAAAGTGTTTGCGCTACGAGATATTTCACCGTGTTTATATCTCCGTAAAATAAGCATGCCACTCCGTTAAGTAACTGGGCGTTTTTCGAAGCGTTCACCAAAGAACTCCGATCCATTTACTCATTTTACGAAGGGAAGGACACCCATGATCGTCCTGTACGTCGATTACTTCCAATTCGTTTATGTAAAAATTACTCAGCAATTTCTTTGCTCGGGCCCCGCCAAATAAATCGGTCCTCGCGGGTATTGCATCAGCAAGTTGCTCAGCACGTTTCCCGCCTGATGATAAGGAATTCGTCCTAGTACAGTCCGTCGCAGTACTTGGTAAACCAGGAATTTGGTTTCTTTCTCTTTTCCTACAATAGTTTTCATGGATGCGGAGGCTATAAGTTGCGGGTTCGAGTCACGCCGTGACAATCGGTGACCGCAATTTCCTTGAACACGAAGTCGTCTTGGCTCCATAAACCTTGCAAACTACACTACATTTTTATGTCTGAAACGTGAGTCCGCTCTCTATGCGTGTTTACGTTCTCAATTAACTGATGATTTTTACCAGACCAAAATAACAATCGTACTGAAAAATCCTGTCGAGGAATATCAAGCAGTAGGCTGCGGTATTCGTGGACACGTTATTATTGGTGATTATTTCGGTCCGGCAGTCGACTGTACCATTTTGTCACGCGCTCGTGCTGCTTCGATGTATCGAATCCAGCAAAAGTACCATGTCTCGAAAATTTTCGGGGCTCATGATAGGATGTGACTCGCGTTCGTAATACGATGATTGGAATTGCGAATACGTATTATATGGCAAATTAAAACCTTCTTGGTCGAACCTAGTGTTCAGGTCGATAAACGGGTAGCTTCCGCTTTACCAAAAATAGATTTACGTTTTCGACTTTGCAGTGGTCGAACGTTGGCATATCGGTTCCTATATTATGCTTTTTATTCCTCTGAAGTACCAGTATGATGTCGCATGGTTTGTCTGTGCTGGAAGACGTTTTAACGACGCAGTAATTTCGCGTAACGACGGACAGGGCCGGGCAGGTGAGCAGGCTCCAACTTCTGAATGCTATTTCGATCACCTTTTCTTTCTTGGCATAATCCAACAGCTTGACACGTTCGCGGGTGCTCGGGGTCACGTGAGGGTCATACTATTCCATGGTGTTCAAAAGTAAGAGAGACAGGCTGCGTGTTTTCTCTGACTCCCAACACGGCATCCAAATGCGATGTGGCCGGCGTAGTCACCAGCTCCTGCCTCGCTCCTATTACTATTTTCTTTTAATCTTTGGTGACTGCCAGTAACAAGGATAGCGGTACGCATACTTCGAACCTGCCTTTGATGTAAATGGGAACATCTTCGATTCCCCAGCTTGCCATCCTGGCTGGAGAGTGATGGTTTTGTCGTGAGCTTTAGGTAATTTGTTATCGACGATTTTATGCCGACATCACGCGACTGGTTGACAACAATGACATTTATCTCGTACATTACGTGTTTGAAAAGGTACAGAATTCCACTTCGAACCAAATTGGCGTTGGTCGGGTGGGTCCCACCTGCCCTCGTTAAAGTCCATACCGTATAAGAAGGCCACTTTCTGACAGTCAGTGAGTGGCAACTTAATGTTTACGAAACAAACAAAGCGCCATTTACAAAAGCCTGTATCAGCTGATGCACGAACGAACAAAAGTTAAAATTACGTTGGCTATTCTGAGTGCACTGCCGATGCACATCAGAAAAGCAGAAAATGCGCGGATAAGAAAGAGTTCGTAGATTTATTAATACATTTGATTTTACGAGGTCACAAAACAATGGTCGTTAGCGTTAAAAACTAAACTTCGCGATAATGTAGTTATTTTCAGGTGCTCAAAATGAAATGTACAATAGAACGATACGACGTGGAAAAGTTTTCTGAAGTTGTGCTAACTTCAGAAAGCTTTTTCATGTCGTATCATCCATCTCAAACCTTGCTTTCAACACGTCCATGATATTAATTCCAAAAGCATACAGAAATATTGCATAATATTGTTTAATTATTTTTTCTAATAATTTGACGAAACGACACGAATTTTAAATATATTTCATCCGGTAACATAATAATTATCAACTTTAAAAAATACGCTATCTCTTGACCATAAAGAGAGTTACTCAAAACTTCGCCGTGACGTGCTGCGCGCTATCTATCGGATATTCTGCGAGCTATTACCAGCCAGAAATGAACCTCTTTCTTGCGCGATATATAACGAATTTACAAACATATGCCAATAGTTATATTTTTCCACGAGCTCTGCATAATTTTTAAAGTAACATATATTTCATCTACAATGATTTGGAGTACAAGTCATTTATATTCGGCCGGTAATCGTTCGTCTACGTAAATTATACGCCATATTGTTCTCTAGAAACCCATCTCCTTGTTTCCGTAGAATGTGAGACACACGTGAATAGTTTTTAAGCAATTCTAACGTTATTCCACGTCACATATTTCCAACTTGTATATATTAGCTGTAACGTCCAAAGTGTAATAATAGATACAACATACCGTCTCGAAAATTTTAACCCAAATTCACTATCTCGGAGAAATTAAAAAAGAGTTATCAAATATCTAATTATTTGCAACATTTTAAATTTTTAACTTTATAACCTACTTATATTTTTTGACAGATGTCAGTCTTAAAATATCTTAAAATTTGTTTAGCATTACAGTACAATGAGAAGTGGATTAGCTGACAGCGTGTTGATAAAAATACAACCCCGACGTGACAGACTAGCTGATGGCGGAAGGATACGTAGTCAGATGTAAACAGTGGCGCTACATTCGTCGAGCTGTCAAAAAGTGGCCTTCTTATATGGTACAGAATATAGCCTACCTCTTATGCACACACAGGACTGGCTAGGCAAAGTGTAAAAAATTTGCTCTATATAGGTATTCGAACCTCCCTTCCCAGAGCGAAAGGCCGGAAAAAAAGACCCACCACAGTGCATTTCGATTTTATCAAATTTATCATCGAATGCTAGGCTTTGATCCACGTCGATGATTTCGTCCACCTTGGCAATTCACTTTTAAACCAAGTGCGTGGAGAAACTCCACGTTTTAAGGTGTTAGCACAGCGAGCCCTCATGGCTTATTGATCTCGGGTTTGATATATTGCAAGCAATTATAAATTTTTGTTTTCCCAGAGAAATTTAGTGCTATTGTTTCAGATGCAAGGGCATAGTGATTTCTTCGTTTCCGAAATTTATCAGTTTGTAATTTTGATCCACGATCGAAACGGCAACTACGAGGATTCTATTTGCGACGATCGGAAAGTAAATAAGCGTTTACGGACATATTACTATTTTATATCCAGTACCAATGGTGGGGCGAACACGTAAAGAGCGCTACTTGGTTTGCCATTCACGTAGCTGCAACTTGCCAAATTACAGTTTATTCGTATGACCTTAATCGGAAAGATGTTGACCGCACTCAACGATACATGTTTTTTTCCTGCTTCATACACGCTGACTTCAATCCCCAGCATGGAACCGATCGTGTCCAGTTCCGTAAAATCAACATATGCTGTGCAAAACATTTCGTAATTCATGGTATTTGGATTCCCGTTCAGTTCGAATGCAATGTCGTGCGGCAGCGATTTGGTTATGAATAATTCCATTATCCTTAATCTCGTACGCCCCGGTGGGAATGACGATTTCCTTAGCTGCCCCCAAAACCGATTACCGAAACCTGGAATTTTCATTTTCCTCGATGTAAAGGATATGCAGATGTAGGTGTGAAAATCCACTAGCCTCACACACCATTACCCCTCCATTTCTAAGGGAGGGTAAAAGCTGGCCCGCATCTCGGACGTTTGACCACTCACATTGATGGACACCGACATGCTGATGAGTCGGTACAGCTCACGTACCTTTTTTATTTTCTGCGAATTATATTGATTCTTCTTGGTTTATCACTGGAAATTTCGATTTTTTAATATCGCAGACACAAGTGTCTACAATTTCACGTGTTAAGCATATGTTACGTTTCGTAGTTGTACGATAGTTTGGTATATTTCTAATACTCGCGCAATTCGGGCGGAGGACGAAAATTCCCAAAACTATCGTAAAAGTCTCTGTGTTTACCCGTTTTTACGTAGGCCAACCCAGTGCATATCGGGTTCGACTGTCGTGTCTAGATTAATAATGGNCTCTGTGTTTACCCGTTTTTACGTAGGCCAACCCAGTGCATATCGGGTTCGACTGTCGTGTCTAGATTAATAATGGCTGATTCGTGTCTCTTGGGTTCAGGGGGCACAGCATTCCTCATAAACACTCCACCTAAATGACATATTTTCAATTTGTGTGCAAACAATTCCAAATACATGTTCGTCAATGGGCGTCTAGGCAGATTCATTTTGATATCCCTCTTAGAAGTTTTTCCTTATCCCCCCCACCCCCCTCTACTAACCTCAGCAATTGATCCTACTCTTTTCCTATAAGAGTCACCAATGTAGAGCCCTTGACGTTTTTTCCCCCATGACGAAAGCTTCCAATTTTCTATTACGGCAGTTAGTTTCCTCTACCTGTTTTCGAACGTTGGAAGTCCGCTTCATGGCACTTACAATATTCGTGAATGCCCCTGCGATAAGGGAGAGGGCACCGATTTCAGGTATCAGTGTGTCCTTGCCTGTCCTCTTGGTCCTTCGAGAGCGCTGCGAAAACCTTTTGCTTGCACATAAACCCATGCCTAGTTTAACAATGGATTTCATGATGTTGGATACGCCCCAGGGGGCTACTTTTCTCCGAAGCCGGCGGCTGCCGATTTTCTTATTTCGTCGGCCTTCTGCGCAAGTATCTTGTCTGCCTGGTGCCTAGCTTGCAGATCCTTGCACTGGGAATAGGCGATGTCGTGCGACTTGCACATTTCGTCCAGGGCGTTTATGCCCGTCTCGTTGTGTGACAGCTTTTCAGTGCACGAAAAATTTTCAATTTTACCCGAACTGTTTCCTATCTTATGCGAAATTGGTGGTTCGAGATTAACTTAGAAATTGAAGAGCGGAGAAAAAATCGATTATCAGTGTTAGTATGTTCCTATTGAGTTAGTAAATTGGCTGAGACCTCTGATTGCTTCGCAGGCAGCAGAAAACCGCTCACACACGAAAAAAATTAATTATTTTATCGAAGATCTCGTGGAGGATAGCTATATTTCGAAATGAGCAAGTATGAAATTGCTGTTGAGCTACACAAATATGCTAGGATAAATTACTCACGATAAAATACGTCATGAAAGAGCTGGACAAAACTTTCCAATCTGACGTGATTGAAATGTAAGACTTTGATTGTGTGAATAAAGGTCGCTGCTACATTTTGACCATAAGCGATTCTTTTTCCAAGTATGCATGGGCCAGATCGCTCAAGTCGTAGAATGCGCGCGACATCACGAAAGCCGTGGTGGGTGCGTTGCGCGAAGAACGCATACCGAAAAATCCCCACACCGACGATGGTAAAGAATATTTGAATGCAATTTTTCGTGCACTGATGAAAAAGTGTGGGATAAATCATTATTCTACATACTCTTGGCTCAAGGCCAGCATCGTCTAGCGTTTTCACAGGACGCTCAAAGCATCAAACGACCATGTATGCTATTCCGAAGTGGAGGGACCCATGCAAGCGTTAAGCCAAGGCGGTGCCTTGGCGTGGAATTAAAAAACGGCGAGTTTTTCTCAAAGACTTCCAACAGAACTAGTCTTCAGTGTTGTACAAAGAGGTGCGTATACGAATTTCATACCCACGAATGTATTACCTCGAGTACCTATGCAGCGAACCCATCGTTGNTACAAAGAGGTGCGTATACGAATTTCATACCCACGAATGTATTACCTCGAGTACCTATGCAGCGAACCCATCGTTGGTGGATTTTATATCAAAGAGATCTGGCCTACACAGTTTACAGATGTGTATTTGGTTGAGAAGCTGCTGAAACGGCGTAATGTTCGCGTGTACATGTGGTTTCTGAGACACTTTTAATGTGATGAATCCTGGATCACCGAGGAAGACATTTTGGTGTTAAAACCCTGCTAAAAGTTTCATTTAATATNTACAAAGAGGTGCGTATACGAATTTCATACCCACGAATGTATTACCTCGAGTACCTATGCAGCGAACCCATCGTTGTTGGATTTTATATCAAAGAGATCTGGCCTACACAGTTTCCAGATGTGTATTTGGTTGAGAAGGTGCTGAAACGGCGTAATGTTCGCGTGTACATGTGGTTTCTGAGACACCNATGTTCGCGTGTACATGTGGTTTCTGAGACACTTTTAATGTGATGAATCCTGGATCACCGAGGAAGACATTTTGGTGTTAAAACCCTGCTAAAAGTTTCATTTAATATAAACATATAATTTGTATTATAATAAATCGTTACATGTGAGCTGAGAAGCTCGTTCTTTAATTTTTATTCCTGTTGTCCGTCAATGCCTTCGAGTTTTTATGTATGCACGTACGAGTGCGAGATTAATTCTCTAAATGTTTAAAGTTTCAGTAAAATTATGAAGAATTTGATACATATATATATATATATATATATATATATATATATATTCTTAACTTCATGTATGCATGTTTATATTTGGTTATAATGACATCTACGAAATAAATTTATTTATTCTTTGTTGTTTCACATTTGATGTGACATAATAAATATTTATTCTATAATTTATGTTTCGCATGCGAAATATTCCAAGCCTTTGTATCTAACATGAAGCTGATTATGACTGAACAGTGCAGAGACTTCTATACAACGTACATTCCCCGTGTGCTGGCTTTAATTTTATTTTAAAGGTATTTGGAATGTATGTGAAGGGAGTTTTCTTTTGTTAACGAATGTTTTGTCTTTTTTTCATGAATCAGAATGGTAATGGATATCATTTTTTTCATCAGTATTTTCTGTTTCTGCCTATTAGTATGTTATGTATATTTTGCATAAAGCAGTATGTTACATCAGTTTTTCATAAATCAGTATGGTAACGTGTATATTTTTTTCATCAGTAGGGTAATGTGTATATTTTTCTCAAGTGTCGAACCTGAGCCCTCCTGTCAGTGTACCCTTGCGTGTACTCTCGAATGGGCTACAGACAAAAGCATGTTTCTTTTTGCTGGCATATTAAAGTTTATATTTTTAAATAGATACACATTCATGAATTCTTTTTGCAACATACTACAGTTTCACATGATAAATGAATAAGCAATCGGTGTCTCTTAGAATAACTAATTTTACTTAGCTAGTCTAAAGCCATTGCTGTAGGCGAGCTGCTCGACTCCTTTCCCAGGCTCCAGGTAGCCCACGCACCCTCACGCTGCATGTTCAGCAGGAAGAGCAAAGTACTTATGCATGGCTGCCAAGTTGTGAGTGGCACGTGTTGCCTACCTTAACTCCGGACATCTCTGCTGCTGCTAATGGCACGTCTAAAGATAATTTTCGAGGTGGCCTTCATTTGTAATTTGTTTTACCCCTTATCCACAATTTACTTTTTAAATAATTATTTTCATACAAGTAAAATATATCACAAGTGGTTTTAAAGACGGCTATAATCTCATAGAATATTTTATTTATTTTTCGTAAAATTATAACAAAACTGATATACCAAATAATGCATTTCTTTACCAAAAGTGTTGTTTTATCTTACATGATCAGGACATAACACGAGATTAAAAAAAACATATTTTTAATCACATTTACTTATGCACACATCACAATATTATTATTCTTCTGCATAATACAAGTAATATTTTTACATGTGTTCCTTCTCTTTGTCTTGAAGGGCATTGCACACATAATATTTTTTTTATATGTCATGGGTTTATCGTTTTTTGTATGTAACACGGGATACCAAATATTCACAGTGTTAGGGTTTTGAAGTTGAATGGAGCACAGAAACATCTTGGATTTTTGCACTCGTGAAGTCTTGTGGCATACGTCCATATGAGCTTTCGAAACAGCGGGCAGCGGCAATGCTTGTGAAAGTTCGTTCCGAAGGGGTACACATTCCGAATAATGACAGTTGGCGTCTTTCAAACACATACACAGAGGTATAAGTAACTATGGCAGAGTCCAAATTACCGGAATTTCCTCGTATGGAATATTTCCCTCGTCCCATCTTAGTCTGTGCGTTTCGTACTCTGTAGGCGATACGTCTGTTGCGTGGTTTGGCTGAGCTGTTTCCATGGACACGGCAAAAAAAAATTAGAAAACTTTGATTTTCTCGTCTTCTTCACAGTAAGAGATAGCAAACTGCTATATGGCGTACGAATCCAACGAGCAAAAACCTTGCATGTATGCAAAACATTTCATACAATTTTTGTTATATAAAAAAATGTTATGTTCCCATGCACACAACGAGTTTCACAATATTTTATAAAGTCATTTAGAACTTCATCGAGGTCCATACACATCGGGCACCTGTGTTCTGGGTTAGTTTCCTCGCCAGGTATTGCTTGCCAATAAATTCATTGAAATGGAGCATCTTCCACCTGTACAGCTGTCGAGTATATAACTTGCACGGGGACATTTACTTCTACGGGGAGGGTGTCTTCAACGGCGAGGGCGTCTTCTACGGGAACGTCGTCTTTCACGGGAGCAGGATTCGCGTGGGCTGCTCGTTGGGCCTTGCACCAACACGTGAGATGCAACGTGTCGGGAACCGAGGTGGCGCAGCCCTAGAAACACTCCTTGCACGNCCCTTGCGTGTACTCTCGAATGGGCTACAGACAAAAGCATGTTTCTTTTTGCTGGCATATTAAAGTTTATATTTTTTAATAGATTCACATTCATGAATTCTTTTTGCAACATACTACAGTTTCACATGATAAATGAATAAGCAATTGGTGTCTCTTAGAATAACTAATTTTAATTAGCTAGTCTAAAGCCATTGCTGTAGGCGAGCTGCTCGACTCCTTTCCCAGGCTCCAGGTAGCCCACGCACCCTCACGCTGCATGTTCAGCAGGAAGAGCAAAGTACTTATGCATGGCTGCCAAGTTGTGAGTGGCACGTGTTGCCTACCTTAACTCCGGACATCTCTGCTGCTGCTAATGGCACGTCTAAAGATAATTTTCGAGGTGGCCTTCATTTGTAATTTGTTTTACCCCTTATCCACAATTTACTTTTTAAATAATTATTTTCATACAAGTAAAATACATCACAAGTGGTTTTAAAGACGGCTATAATCTCATCGAATATTTTATTTAATTTTCGTAAAATTATAACAAAACTGATATACCAAATAATGTATTTCTTTACCAAAAGTGTTGTTTTATCTTACATGATCAGGACATAACACGAGATTAAAAAAAACATATTTTTAATCACATTTACTTATACACACATCACAATATTATTATTCTTCTGCATAATACAAGTAATATTTTTACATGTGTTCCTTCTCTTTGTCTTGAAGGGCATTGCACACATAATATTTTTTTTATATGTCATGGGTTTATCGTTTTTTTTATGTAACACGGGATACCAAATATTCACAGTGTTAGGGTTTTGAAGTTTAATGGAGCACAGAAACATCTTGGATTTTTGCACTCGTGAAGTCTTGTGGCATACGTCCATATGAGCTTTCGAAACAGCGGGCAGCGGCAATGCTTGTGAAAGTTCGTTCCGAAGGGGCACACATTCCGAATAATGACAGTTGGCGTCTTTCAAACACATACACAGGGGTATAAGTAACTATGGCAGAGTCCAAATTACCGGAATTTCCTCGTATGGAATATTTCCCTCGTCCCATCTTAGTCTGTGCGTTTCGTACTCTGTAGGCGATACGCCTGTTGCGTGGTTTGGCTGAGCTGTTTCCATGGACACGGCAAAAAAACATTAGAAAACTTTGATTTTCTCGTCTTCTTCACAGTAAGAGATAGCAAACTGCTATATGGCGTACGAATCCAACGAGCAAAAACCTTGCATGTATGCAAAACATTTCATACGATTTTTGTTATATAAAAAAATGTTATGTTCCCATGCACACAACGAGTTTCACAATATTTTATAAAGTCATTTAGAACTTCATCGAGGTCCATACACATCGGGCACCTGTGTTCTGGGTTAGTTTCCTCGCCAGGTATTGCTTGCCAATAAATTCATTGAAATGGAGCATCTTCCACGTGTACAGCTTTCGAGTATATAACTTGCACGGGGATATTTACTTCTACGGGGAGGGTGTCTTCAAGGCGAGGGCGTCTTCTACGGGCACGTCGTCTTTCACGGGAGCAGAATTCGCGTGGGCTGCTCGTTGGGACTTGCACCAACACATGTGATGCAACGTGTCGGGAACCGAGGTGGCGCAGCCCTAGAAACACTCATTGCACGGGAGGCAGTCCCATATGCCTTAGTCCTGCTGCAGGTAGGCAGGCAAATACTCGAATTCTGTCGAAATTTCATAAGGTGCCTAGGCTAGGAGAAATTCTTTCGGCAGGTACGGTAACTCTTCCCGTCTGTCCAAGCCACAAAACGAGCGCACCCTTCCAAATACCAACATGGCCTAAACGATGTTATGGCCGCTCGGACAACACGCGTACATTTCCTACAGCAAAAAAAAAAAGGCTAATTTTCTTGACTTAATGGTCTGGAGGAGGCGGGGAGGGGAGGGGTGCGTCTTGTGAAGAGTTTTTAAGGGAAAATATAGTCAGCCCTCGTTATTAAAGTAGGCCATCGATTGGTCGGAACGAAGGTTTCCTAGAACACACGATTAATAAGCCTACGAGAAACATTGGCGAAGTAATTAAATACATTGTAATGGGGTGGGCAACTAGCCAATGAAAATCAGGGGAGGGGTAATTGGTCAATTAAATATATTGGAAGGGAGGAATTGAGGGGGTCAGTCATCTGCTGGAGACGGTGCTGAGGACAGCACCAGCACCGTAAAAAAAATGACAAATGAAAAAACTAAGATGGCGTTCGAACGAAGGTGCGAGATAAACTCTAATAATGTATAAACAAACGACAAATAAAAAAATCAAGATGGCGGACGGTGGCTGTGACGCCTACCAAGATGGTGGACTGCACCTACCAAGATGGTGGAACGAGCATTTTGGAAAGGGGTGTCGGGGACCTCCAAATATTTAAGTTTTTGTAAATACATTTTAAAAATAAACTGTTTAGTTACTTTATAATAATTTTTAAATATTTTTAAATATAATATTTGCATAAGTTTTGGGGATTTTTTTTTTGTATTTTTTGTATTTTTCGGTTTGTTTTGGATTTTTGGGGTCTCAGTTCAAATGTCAAGGTAGCCTGGGTACAATATGGCGTACAAGATGGCCGGCGGGGGAACGGAATGACAGCATGAACAGCTCCGACGCTCCGAGCCCCTAGCCTCTTGCTCCAAAGTCTCCATAATCATTATTATATTATATATATATCTTATATGGATTTGGGTGAACAATAGTTTCGCAGATGTTTCCACACAGCGTGCCACTCTCGGATATTGAAAGTTGAGAAAATTCAGTGGTTGCGATGTATAGCCAGAAAGGAGACGCCAAGGGTAATTACAAGAAAGGGCAGCGCGGTATTCTGCAGCAAAACAGGTGCATTGTATTAAGCGAGGGTGAATTCGCTATTCAGCCTGTTTTTGCGACGCTTCTTCGCGAGAGCGCGCAGTGGGGCTTTGTTTGTCTAAAGCCAAGAGCCGTGGTGTCGCCTCGCCCAGGGCTGGGGATAATCCTAATGATAATCCCGTAGTGTGCTGTGTTTTCCCAGCTCTGTAATCCCGAGGGCGACTGCCTCGCCACATTACTGCTTCCGGCCATACACACCCGGCGTTCCCGCACAAACCCATGCACCGGCGGCGCATCTCACCGGCTATCAGCCGCCGGCAGCGAGACCGCACCACAACGCTGACCGCACTACATGGCCAAATGTACAACAAACAGAAATACCACAACACCGAAAACCACAACACCGAAAGCAGAATTGATCACAATGCCAAATGGAAGAAAGATGCTCTAAAAGAAAATTAATTATTACTTATTTGCAATGTTAAATATTTGAAATTTTATTCGTCTTTAATTTTTACTGTATTTTTGTAAGTTTACGGTATTTCCAAATGTGTATAGTTCAACACATACCAAGTAGTGTAAAATAATACTAAGATTTTTTTAACCTACTTAAATACTAAGAGAATAGTCGTAAGTCCAAGGCAGGAATGGGACCTGACTGTGTCTTATTAGAGTTGAGCACTATACGCCTACGCATGCAAGAAATGTTCCAACCACAGAGCACATGCTTCGCTCGTTTCCCTGACAGCGAGTGAGGCTATGATTACCACCTACGCTAGTGCATAACTTGAACTAAGAAGATCGGGGGAAAACCTGCATATGTACCATTGGACCATCACTACAACGTTGTATGGAGTTAACGATGTACAAAATATGTTTCTACTAGAACTGAGTATGAGAAAGCATAATCTTTATTTAAAGTACGTATGAAAGACTAGAAGAGAATAGTGTGGATGGGAACAAAAAACTTTTTAGGTGGGATGGGGGTTAATACCTTTCTTTTCTTGATTTCATTGGAATTGCGTAAGGCCCAGCACAGGCTACACTCTTGATTCCCGATTCACTCAGCATGGTATTTTCAGCATAATTTCTAAAGATATCACTTTACCGACGGTGTTCATAATCAATTGTGCTTCTGTGTAAATATACGAAACTCGGTACACTGAGAGTCATTAGTAATAATAACCGAATTTTGTAGTTTTCGACCAGGCCGGGTATCTACAGTATTTCCAAGACGGTGATTATTTTAAAATTTAGTGTGCTATGTTATCTCAGAAACAATTTCATCTAATTAAACCAAATTGTGGTTTGACAGTGCATTATGAAAGCAATGAGCGCAGAGAACGAAATTGTCATTTACCTACTGTTTTTGATTATATCATTACATGAAAATTAATCTTCCGTATTCTATCTCGGAAAGTGTCAAACGAATCTCACCGAATTTGGCACGTAACTAACAACATGTGTGTGTAGATATAGAATGAAAATGGGTAAGCTCATTTTCCAAATGGCCGCTCTATACACATATAAGTTTTATTTGCTATATCTTTCATAGAGGTTAACCAATTTAAACCAAGCTTGGTATGCTAAAATTATATATTACAAGCTTCAAATATGCTGACACACAGTCTCTATTGTCAGTTATTTTATTTCATAAGGTAGCATGACACGAAAAATAAAGTTCTTATATTTCAGTACTGGTGAAATAATTATCCGATTATTACTGGTATTAGGTACTTAATGTTCTATGGTAGGCCATATAAACTGCTATGTACTAAGAAGGTGAGACAATTATTTTCAAAATGACAAAGTAATTTTTCTCTTCAATACTTGTCTCTTAAATTTCTTTGCCTTCTGCTGTTTCTTGTTTTTAGTTGATAGGTAACATATGTGGATTTCTTTTAAGCACTGCACTTCCTTCTCATCTTCTTGTGCCAGTATTTAGCAAACACACTTCAGAGGTTTATGTTACAGGTTTCGTTAACGAATATTTTTCGAAAGTTGTTTGTTTGATTGGTAAGTGATAAATCTCGTGTTTAATTGTTGTTCCATTGACCTGGAGAACCAGGTGGCTGGCATTGATTGTTTTCTGATAGGCCTATGGTTCCACAGTCGCCAGCACTTTCTTATGACAAGTGGCATGGCCGAGATGAAGTTGCAAGTCATTGATATTAAGCGTGTTACTGGGTAGAGGGGGAAGTATATTAGTTGCTTCCGAGGGATAAAATATGTGTTCTAGAAAATAGTATGGATTTAATGGAACAATACACCAACTCCGAGTATATTTTAAAGCATTTTTGTACGATCGCGCAAATGAGAATATGGGTTTTTATGGTATATCTCGGAAACCTATTAACATTATTTTATCAAATTCTTCATACTAGTATCACTACTGCATGCTGTGTAAAATTATTTAATTTAAAAGATCCAGCCCCTTATTTTCAAAATTATGGTGACGTAAATATTTAATTTTAGTAAATCCTATCAAGCAGAACGTTAGACTGGTTACAACAGAATTTGATACTTTGAATCCAACGTCCGTAATGTAGTTGGTTTCACGCCAGTTTAGTGTACGAAGGTTTATTGGTTCGAGTCCCGGAAAGGCACGTGAGTAATTTTAATTGCATGTTTCTGGTTCCTTAGTCAAAGATACTGCAGTCAACGAGACGTCAAATCTAAGTAATAATCTAAGAACTTCAACAAAATTTTTTGGACCCGTGTAGAGGAAAGTGAGATAATTATTGATATCGGTATTTCTTATTTTTCCCCAATATGTAAACTTAAAGTATAACATTTCCGTGAACAAAATGAGTACGTGTGATCCACGCGCCAAAGCAGAATATATTTTTTTTCCGTGATCCAATCCGAAGGAGGCAATTTTAGCAGCCACCAGTTTAAACAATGCACAGTGTGGTATTTGGTCCCAAAACCTGGCCAAAAATATTTTATGCCTCTAATATCTACCGAATATAATTTTGTTTAAATTGTGGAGTGAAAAATAATAAGACAACGATTAAGTTTTAAAACGAAGCATTTATTCGTCACTACAACTATATTCTAAAACATTTACGTTTATAAGGTCACTTTCTGATAACATATTTAGAACATCAGATGCTAATGGCTTTTTTTCTTATGCGAAAAGCATCGCATCCCTGTAATTAGGGCGTCTGAAGTTAAAAGCAGCACTTTCTGGACATCTTTTGCTTTACATCAGGTAGCAGTTTATAATATCTTGCTCCATAAATTGAAGCTCTACATCAAATGTTAACACATTTGACCTTTGCATAATGGTATATAATTCATTTCGAGACATAAACCTCAATCCAGAAAGCCCTGTTAACAAAAAACTAAATATAAAAAAAAATTGCTATTGTAGAGTATGAACCAAAAAAATCGTTTAAAAAGAGGGGTTTTTGGGCGGCTTTTTTTTGTATAACTGTTTTGCGTACTAAACACTTCATGTTATACAATAGTTTTCACAGCTTTGAAATGTTCAGATGTATAACAAAACCCTTAGTAAATATTTCAAAGTACACATATATCAAACAGTTGAACATACCTATGTTGTCAGCCATGCTGACTCAAATTTGCTAGATTTTCATTACATAAAAGTAGTGTTACATAAAGTACATACCTAGGCTAGAAGAATCCATTACAAAAACCACCAGTAAATTTTTTATGCATAAAACCANTCACAAAAACCACCAGTACATTTTTTATGCATAAAACCACAAGAGTTTATAAAAACACTGAAATCTGAGCACATCGACAAATCACACAGCACTCTAAGCGAAGGGTAACTTCCGACTAAGAACGTGGTGCGGTGTAACGCGCTAGCACTTTGCGGTTTTCACCCTTTGTTGCTGTAGCTACCTGGCTTTTCGAAGAAACCTAACAAATGGGTGGGAACTGGTTTAAAAAAAAACATTATTCGCCAGGTTTTAGGTCAAATACCATACTGTGCAATGTTTTATTTTAAAAATGTTCGTATACGATACCTCAGTTAATTAAGTCGATGTTCTAATGCTGATGATGTAAGGAGAATCTTCTCTTCCATAATTTTACATGGACTCTTCTCATCTTTATTTTTGTAGGTGTTTGAAAGCTCTTTTGAAAAGTAGAAAAGGTGATTTAATTTAAAAAGTATAATATCATATTTACTTAGTAGAAATGTTTCCGACAATACATACTTTGAAACAATTACTATTTGTTTTATAATCGCAGCTTTTATAGAGTTCGCTTTATTTCTTAGATAATACTTTGTTTAACGAGTTCTTCTTAAATTATTATTAGCCTTAACCTTTTGAAATGACATGTTACGTATTTATTTACATTATAATAGTGTTACACAACAGTTAGTAAGTGATATATAAATTTTAACAATCATACTTTTCACTCAGAGAATAACTGTTTCATTGGAATGATAAATAAAAGTACAGTGTAATAAACAAACATTGGACTTTATTTATATTTATTGGCGCCTTTAAAGTTTCATGTTACTACCCACTGAGCTAGCCGGGTGGTAATTTCCATTCATCATTCCAGGCGAGGAATATTACAAAATATGGCAGCCTTAACAAGCCGCTGGCATAAATAAAACTTGTATTAAATAAAAAAAAATGTAGCTAGCTCTCAATAAATAAAAATTATTAAAATGGCTGGAGAAAAAAATAGTTAGTATTGTTATAGTAAAAGCCCATATAAATAATGTTATTGAATATAATTACTCAGCTTAACTTTTTCGGAGTAAAAACTGTGCCACGTGAGTGACATCGCATAGTACACAAACTGAGATGTTCTTTGGGATCCCAGCACTAGTCTCTGCACAATAATCGATGGTTGTTAGCATTGGTGTTGTCGGTTATTGCTGGTGAGAGCTGAAGCATGTATTGTATGCAGGTTGTCACAACCTGTTGGTGGTTGGTTGTTTGATAGTTGTTCCCTCTATCATTTCAACTCTCATTTGGTGGTTCGTGTTGATGTTTCTTTTGTAGGTGTTTGTTATTGTGGCGAATTCGAAATCACTGATATTTTCCCATCAACCAAACAATAAGAGGCCGAGTGATCAGAAAGTCTAGAATAAGGGGAAAAAATAGTAAATATAAAAATAAATCGGGTTGTTTCTCAACAAACAGCAATATTAAATATTTATTATCCCGTGTATGAAACTAAAATACATCCAGAAGGCACAATTCGATTATCCAAACCCTACCAGTTGAGTTGAGTTGAGAGATTTGGGCGGCTCATACCAGTTTAGTGAAAAACTAACAGAATAGCTTTTGCGAAAATATACTAATATATTTTCAAGTTAGGTGAGTAACAAATAAATATTTGCATAATATCTGTTACTACACAAATAAATATAGGAAACTCTCAACCCCTGCTAGCCACGGGCCATCCCCAACAGGAACATTATTAGATCTGTTGAACTGACTCATATTTTGCCAAATACACCACTCGTCGTAGCTCGTCGGACCAACCATGGATTTAGTTCTCCAGACACAGTAACAGCCAAAACACTCATTTCCCGCGGCCTTCACGAGTCTGCTTACATCATACTCGCGGTTCATGTGATTCGCCAGAAATGGTAAGCAAATGAATAAGGACATATGTACATCCGCCACGAAAGTTTTATGTTTCTGAATTCACCCTTTCATGTTCTGGCAAGTTTTCTGTCAGTCAGTGTACTCTATGAAGTCGAAATTGAAAGCTCTGTTTTTCTTTTTGATTAAGCATCATTTCAGTTTTTCTCACCAAAAAAACCTATTTTAAGTAGTTTTACGAAGATTTCTGAATTTGTTTACCAGCAACATTCTGCTATTTCACGGAAATGATTTTTAACTATTTAGAAAGCATTTTTAATTTTATTTTATTTTCAATATGCAATTTAAACGACATATATTTTTTAATGTGGTCAAAAATATTTGATTATCATATGCTGAAAATGAGAACACGTGTTAAGTTATTCATTACCCCTTAATTNAATATTTGATTATCATATGCTGAAAATGAGAACACGTGTTAAGTTATTCATTACCCCTTAATTTTTATAAACATCAATATAGCTATCTATGTCCCTCGTAATTGCAGTAATACGTTCGGGTGTAGGCGCCTATGGGAGAAACATACCAGATTAAGTAATCATATTCAGTAATTATCTTGGGTCTTATATCGGTGGTCCACATATTTATTTGTATTACAACAAAAATCCGTCGTAGCATAGGCTTAAAAACAATTATATTCCAAGATAAGACAAGTAAACCCGCTTCAAGGGCAAAGAATGGTGTCAAGGTACCGTCTGCCACATTGGATATTCTTAACCTTGACCTTTGGGTGTCTCCCATATTGTTTCCCGACGCAATATTGCTAATGTACGCCATTTTGTTTTCCGTCCGCCCTTCTTATTTTATCCCATTTTCCCTCAGTTATTCCCATTTTCCCTTCAAAATTTATTGTTTCCGTTTAGAGTTTCCCATTTTTCCTCCAAAGTTTGTAATTCCCCACTAAAGTCTGAGAATTTTTCGTAAATTAATTATTCGTTTCCNTTTCCCATTTTTCCTCCAAAGTTTGTAATTCCCCACTAAAGTCTGAGAATTTTTCGTAAATTAATTATTCGTTTCCCTACCACTGCGGTCACGCCTTATTGTCAGCTCCCATAAATAAACATCCCAGCCATATTGACATGCAAAGTTAAAAATCTTATTTAAGTAAATATATTCTCATTTAGCTTAAAATAACATAACCCTTTAATTTGCATNTTTCCCATTTTTCCTCCAAAGTTTGTAATTCCCCACTAAAGTCTGAGAATTTTTCGTAAATTAATTATTCGTTTCCTCACCACTGCGGTCATGCATCCGCCTTATTGTCAGCTCCCATAAATAAACATCCCAGCCATATTGAAATGCAAAGTTAAAAATCTTATTTAAGTAAATATATTCTCATTTAGCTTAAAATAACATAACCCTTTAATTTGCATAAATTACTCCATTTTTGCATTTAAGAGGCGTCATCCACCATCTTGGATTCAAATGGACATAAATAACGTTTACATAATTATTCTAGTATAAATTAGATTGTTACGCCTTAACTACGTATTACACAAACAATGATTTTATGAGTAAAAGTTGTAGTGCCAGGTATCTATATGCCAGACTTACTGTAAAGATCAGGCACAGAATGTTCCTTGAGAAACATCCCACTGTCAAATGCAGTTACCAAGTATTTCATGCATTTTTCAATGTCAACTACTCCCTCATATTTTGGCGCTTACAAATACACTGAAGAGCAAAAATAACTGGTACACCTACCTAATATAGTGTAGGGCCCCCCGAGCACGCAGAAGTGCCGCATGACGACGTTTTATGGACTCGACTAATGTCTGAAGGTATGCAGAAGGCAATTCGCACCATGAATCCTGCAGGGCAGTCCACAAATCAAATCTACGCCAATTTGAGAAATGGGCGTGGGTCTGTCACGTTTAATGATTCTCGTCAGTCGTCGTTTGTCCCGTTCTTTCACGATCTTTTTCCGGTCACAGCGATGTCGAAGATTTTATGTTTTACCGGATTCCCGATATTCACGGTAAACTCGTGAAAGGGTCGTACGCGTACACCCAAAGTTAAACTTCGCAACCCACATGTTAACGATAAGGACTAAGATGAGCATCAGCTCAGCTAATTGTTCACAAAATAGGAGCGGAATATTCTACAAAAAAACTACAAGAGTAGACAAGATTGAATGAACAGCCACACATATTATCTTTGTCAATAGATTTTATGCAAATTATTCAGCTACCTGTTACTACTGTACAAAATACATTTTACATATTTGCGGTAGCTGACAGCCAACGTATTTTGCATTCACGATAATAAAACAAATAAAGCCAAAATTTACATTTATCATTTATCGAGGAGGTAGCGAGGTCTGTTTATTCATGTATAACTACTTACAAGACATTCCTTCTGAAATTAAAGAGCCACATCTGTTTTCCGACAGTTGTAAACGCAGAATAAAAATTACACCCTGTCAAAACTGCTCCTATTCTTATCAGATACTGACCGACTTAATAGAATTGAGCAGTACTTTCCTGTTAATGAACATTCGTTTCTACCTAGCAACAGGTATTTTGTTACCATTAAACGTACCCTTAGGAAGTATTGTCGACTGTACTCTGTACACGAAGTCACTGAATTAATCGTACCGAGTTGCAAAACTGGAAAGTTTGATGTATGTGAATTCCGAATATAGGATATTAAAATTTTTAAGGATTGGTGGCCGCTTATGAACAAAAGTAACTGTGTATCGGAGGAAAATGCACCGAGGTCGGTACTACATAAACCAGAAATGTATTTGGAAATCAGTACAATAATGCCTTTTTCATATAATAGCTAGTTACGTGGATGTTTAATCACATGTTAGTTTATTGTTGGTATCGTGAAATACACATTCCGGCTTACTCAAAGTGGTCGTCCAAACCCACAATTTCAACCGGAACCTGCATATGCTATATGCTATGGAACAAGTACCTGTGAAGACAACAGAAATACATGGCATTTCTAAATGATGCTGTGTGAACTTTATGAGGATCAGAAATTATATCAAGAAATATTAATCTGGCCTACACGTGTTCATGTCAACACAGAACAGCAGGATAATTAAAGCAATGCAGTGTTTGTAATAATTTTATATTTTAATAATTTAGTATTGTTTGCTATTTGCTTACATTAACACGGTGGGGTGTATTTTGTTAATTTAATTATACTGAAAACCGATATACAAGCTACTATTATACCAATTATCCTATTTCGATTTGGCGAAGCTCATCTCTTACTGATGTAATGTTATGAACGAAGATCAAATACAGGTTGCTACCTTCCTTTAAGAAATGGGAATTCTTTGGCAATGATAATGATCCCGAGGGGATCTTTCCGACTAAATGTACACGCGTCTTAAAATTTTTCGATCGGCATTTCCTTCTTCACAAGAGCAGAAGAAATATTGATCCATTTTCTGTCGTCCATACCAAAAAGTACCCATATGTTTACATTGTCACGAACTAACTGTTTTGGTACTCACGAGTACGTCTGGCAAAGATAACACAAATCAACAGCAGCATGTCGCCCCATGCAAAAATATTGTTGCATTGTAGACTGTTTTTCACATTGCAGATCGTCAAATATGAACACCGATTTTTGTTTAGCCAGATCTGGTGGCACTACCCCAAGTATAGCAACTGAGACCATCCAGAGACTGCAGAATTGGTGTAAGGCGTTGATATTTATGTTCCTACGGATACTTAGAGTAGAGATACATGTTTAAAACCGAAGACCATTTCATTCCTCCAGTAAACTCAGTATAAAACAGATGTTTCCACAGACATGACCCAGAAACCAGACTTCTCATGCTATTCGGTAGCAGGTCTGCATGACGCGATTCGCAAAAAAACAACTTCGTCTTCAGCGGTAGTGTGGTAATACGAACCGGGAGACTATCATATTGTCTGGTGATCTCCATGCAACTGGTATAAAAACTGCGAAGTGTTGGTAGTTATATAGATCGCGAGGACGAGTAGCAACATGATCGTATGTCGTTTATAAAACTGAGGTACGTGTTCATCCTGTCTTCAGTATGCTGTAACGTCTTGTAGAGTCATGATCAAAACACAGGTGATTTGGACTAGTAAATACGCTTAAAAACAAGCTTCCGTTTGAATTACATCTGCCTGGTTATAATATCTGCGGTTTCGTCACAACGTTAGATAAATACTTGGCGCAAAACGACAGAGGCATAAGTGCGTTAGACTGTGCTTGCAGGGAATACAATAGAGCAAACGAAAACTGTAATGTTTTCGGATAACGGCAAGCGGACTAGGTTGTTTTATAAAACAAAGCTACGTTATAGACAAATATACCGCTGAGACGAGAAGGCAATACCTTAAATACTAAGACATAAAATATTACATGCGTCCACCCTATACTCTTAGTACGTAGCAAATTAACTTTGATCAATAACAAAGATACTTGCTTAACTTTCTGAAGCTTTTCTATTGTTTCGCGAGCACCGAACGCATACATTTAATATATTAACTAAAATAGCAGAAGCTTAACGATTCAAATTATTATGAACACTTACTTGTGAGTTACATTTAAGGACTACATTTTAAATACCTTTACATAGCATACTGAGTAGTAATATCTTAATTTGTTAAGTAACAATTATGATAAAAATTTAATACGCACAGAACACATTACAAAAATTACGTTTGCTTCTAAGTGCACCAATTATATTCAAACACCGCCAACAGTTATAAAACGCTAACGTCATAAAACACACAGAGGATTTGTCATTTCATTATCAAGGACATACAGTGTGAAATTTCATTGAATTAATTGGCAAAAATCAAGTTTTATACTGCCACAAAATTACCCCAGTTATACAGAACCGCCCCAGATACGATTTCTGCGGCCTGTAAGAACATGCATGAGCTGCAGTGGCCACATGTTCCCAGTCGCGTTCTACATACTTCAGCTAATACACATAATACAAGCCTTATACAGAGACGGCCCAGACATGATTTCTGCGGCCTGTAATAACATGCACGAGCTGCAGTGGCCACATGTTCCCAGTCGCGTTCTACATACTTCAGCTAATACACATAATACAAGCCTTATACAGAGACGGCCCAGACATGATTTCTGCGGCCTGTAATAACATGCACGAGCTGCAGTGGCTACCGCATGTTCCCAGTCACGTTCTGCAGACTTCAGCTAATACACATAATACAAGCCTTATACAGAGACGGCCCAGACATGATTTCTGCGGGCTGTATTAACATGCACGAGCTGCAGTGGCTACCGCATGTTCCCAGTCACGTTCGGCAGACTTCAGCTAATACACATAATACAAGCCTTATACAGAGACGGCCCAGACATTATTTCTCCGGGCTGTAAGAACATGCACGAGCTGCAGTGGCTACCGCATGTTCCCAGTCGCATTCTGCAGACTTCAGCTAATACACATATTACAAGCCTTATACGCAAAGGTGACATACCGATGACTTCTATTACGAATAAGAAATTTACATCGACTGTAAATATAGCGAAAATTATAACTTATGGCAGTAGTGGCCAAAAAATGTGTTAACTATAATTTTTTGACTTCATTCCGTTTTAAAACATTACAATTTCGCTAACAGATATAGACAAAAATTCGATTTTTAATTTTATTTACATGCAAAAAGTTAGCATTACATCTAAAATTGTTTGCATATTTTGTTTGCGCCTTCTTGCGCTCTACTTTGTAAATTGTTGTGAATTATCGAGTAAATGTGGAACATCTAACTTCTTTGTACAGAATCTTTTATTCAACAATTACCTCTTTGTTACGCAATCAAATGGAAAGTAAATTACAATTTCATATATAATTAGATGCGTAGTTATCATTTAAGTATTTATTACTAGAGTTATAACATTACTATTATTAGTATCAAAAATATTTAATTTATTGTTTGTTCTTTTAAAGACCATGTTAAAATAGGAATAATAGGAACAATGTATAGTATGTATGCAAATAAACAAGTTTTTGGTTGTANGTTAAAGACCATGTTAAAATAGGAATAATAGGAACAATGTATAGTATGTATGCAAATAAACAAGTTTTTGGTTGTATATTTCTTAAATGTTGAAATATTATTTTTTGTATGCATAACCTACTATTACACTTTGTTTTAATTGTTGCCAAACCGTAGCTACTTGTTGTTAAGTTTGACGGGATCTCATTATGCTAGATANATTACACTTTGTTTTAATTGTTGTCAAACCGTAGCTACTTGTTGTTAAGTTTGACGGGATCTCATTATGCTAGATATAGAAAGGGAGGGGGGTAAATAAATATAAGAAGTTATAGGTTACTTTATGGCTTTAAAATAAAACATCTGTAGNATATAGAAAGGGAGGGGGGTAAATAAATATAAGAAGTTATAGGTTACTTTATGGCTTTAAAATAAAACATCTGTAGAGTACATGATATACTATAAGGTCAAAGGGGGCATTGTTAAAATAACTGAATCCACTATCTTACTGAGAGCCACGTTAGTATATTGTTTCTGTCCTACCTTTNAGGGGGCATTGTTAAAATAACTGAATCCACTATCTTACTGAGAGCCACGTTAGTATATTGTTTCTGTCCTACCTTTTGAAATATCCAAAGGCTGATGAAGTATGACGAACTACCGCGGTCGGCACAGCAGGCTTCTTGTGATGTCCGTCTCGGCCGGCGTCACATGGAGAAACACCTCTGTTGCTATTCTGCATTGCTGTCATATCGGCGTGGCACAACGCAACATGGCCTCATTCCCTTGCTGGTAGAGGGCATTCCTGCTTACCGGGGTTTGGGCAATGCGAGTCCCGATTACGGCAACTGATTGTCTTGATTACTGCTCATGAGTGATGGCGTGTTCAGGTAGATCGTCAAATTAAGGCCTGTTCACGCTATCGTAAAATATCTCTCCATCTTAACAACATGAGATATCCTTATAGCGACAAAAATTTTGGAGACTATTTTTTAACAGTTTTCTGAGCATCTTCGTTGGTCTTCGAGGCTGCTGGCAGTGAGAATACAGATTGGATTGACGCTTATTCGATAGGGTAGGACAGCTTGTGGGTAGGAGAATATGGATCCGAACCTGGATTTCACGCCAGATATTTACATTCAAACATTAATTCTGATTGAGGACCTCTGCTTAGAAATCGCGAACAAGCTTCTTGCTCAATTGGGAATGCCATCACCCAATCGTTATGCTTCTGCTACGTTGGAAAGGGAATTGCTTCGTGAACAGAGCTATAACACAGACGATCTACTGTCATACGTACGATCGAACGTTCTTAAACTAACAAATGAACAAACAAACATCTACTATCAAATAATGAATGCAGCGAACTATCAAAGAGGAGGACTCTTCTTCTTAGATGCACCAGAAGGTATTGGGAAAACATTTCTCATTACGCTCATTTTAGCGACGGAATTTCTTCTACGCTCCTACTTGGAGGCAGAACGGCGCATTCAGCTTTAAAGCTGCCATTAAACTTGCATGCAACTGAGAATCCCACATGTAACATTTCCAAAACATCTGGAACGCGAAAAGTGTTTCAAAATTGCAAGATCATAGTATGAGATGAATGCACAATGGCCCACAAAAAATCTCTGGGGGCTTTCGACAGAACATTGCAAGACATGCAGGGGAAGTATTCGCTCATTTGGGAATGCATTAGTATTGCTCGCAGGAGACTTCAGAAAAACATTGCCTGTGATTCCTCGCTCTACACCGGCAGATGAAATATATGCGTGCCTTAAATTTTCACCTTTATGGCAACATGTTAAATCATTCAAACTAACTACAAATATGCGCGTCCAATTTCACAACGATCCATCTTCAGGAATATTTTCACAGAAATTGTTGATCACAATTGGATAAGTGAGCGAGCAATACTTGCAGCAAAAAATTAAGATGTTTACGAAATAAATGACAGCATCCTTGAGAAAACCCCGAGCGATTATGTCACATTCAAATCTGTGGATGTAACATTACACAAAAATGAAGCGGGAAATTATCCAAAAGAATTTCTAAATTCGCTTGATGTTCCAGGATTGCCTCCACATATATTAAAATTGAAAATAGGAGTGCCAGTCATTTTACTTCGTAACATCAATCCACCAAAACTTTGCAACGACACAAGCCTTGCAATAAAAAAAAATGATGGGCAATACTACAGAAGCTGCCATCTTGAAAGGTGCTTTCAAAGGAGAAGATGTACTTCTTCCCAGAATTCAATTTATTCCATCAGAAATTCCCTTTCGATTTAAAATAACACAGTTTCCATTCAGATTGGCATTTGCAATGACGATAAATAAATCTTAAGGGCAGTCATTGCAAATGTGCGGAATAGATTTAGAAACAGAATGTTTTTCGCACGGCCAATTGTAGGTGTCGTGTTCTAGAGTAGGAAAACCATCCAACTTATTCATACGCGTGGAAGATGGTAAAACTAAAAACATTGTATACAAACAAGAACTTCAATAATAAAGATTTTGAAAATACATCTACACCTTTAAATTAATTTCACAGAAATGAAGTGAACCAAAATTTTTCATGCCACAGCAACACGTGGCCGGGTAAGCTAGTAAGAAACAACTATAGTGTTCAATACTGGAAAAAGTAAAAATTGTCTTACAGTTGTAATTAAGTGGCTAATGGGCAGATGCAATTGATTGGTTTGTGTGGAGAGATAATTTTTTATGTAAGGCCGATGAATATTTTTTGGGAGGGGGAGGGTAGGGGCTGTGGTGGGGTGAGGAACAAGAGGACGGGGCATTAATGCTATAGTTACTAGATTTGATTTTTTTAGCAATTTTAGGGGATAGAGAATGGGACGAAGGTAAATGTCACCAAAATTTTACATTGTGGTTGCAGTCAGTGATGTAATTTATATTCCTAAACTTTTATTATGTTCATAGATTTTTTGCAATATTTTCTAAATTTTTCGAATTTAAGGTCTTTGTGGTCAAGGTCAAAGTAACCAACTTCTAACATAGGGGGTTGGAGTCAGTAACGTAATAAATTAGTTGATTTTTAAGAATTTTTTCAAGTTTTTTAAAATTTTGTATTTTTGTTTTCAAGGTCATTGGGGTCAACATAAATGCCACTGGCATCCAACATGGGTGTCGGAGTCGGTGATGTAATATGCTCTAAAACTATTTTTAATTTATTTTAATTTGTTACAATATTTTCTCGGTTTTCGAGTTTATGGTTATTGAGGACCTGTTCAATGCAATCAGCAACCAGAATGGGTGTTAGAGTCAGTGGTGTAATATGTTACACTTTTATTAGTGTCTTACGATTTATAGAATTCTTTTCTCGATTTTCAGACTGGTGATTGGGAGGGTGATGGAGTGTAAGGAGGTGAGGGGGTGTGAGGTGTGGGTGGTAGGANTGAGGAGGTGAGGGGGTGTGAGGTGTGGGTGGTAGGATGAGTATAAGTTTAACGTTGTAAGTTCTTCGATTATTAGGAATTTTTTAAACATTTTTTGTAACTTTTCCCAATTTTTTTATGTTTGTGTGTGGTGCGAGAGTGGTGAGGGTGAGGAAATGTTTAGGGGGTCGAGCGGAGAGTAGAGTAGGATAATATTACACTGGAGTGCCAAAAAAACTGGTATAGGCTCGCGTATGCAAATANACATCTACTATCAAATAATGAATGCAGCGAACTATCAAAGAGGAGGACTCTTCTTCTTAGATGCACCAGAAGGTATTGGGAAAACATTTCTCATTACGCTCATTTTAGCGACGGAATTTCTTCTACGCTCCTACTTGGAGGCAGAACGGCGCATTCAGCTTTAAAGCTGCTATGAAATTTGCTTGCAACTGAGAATCCCATATGTAACATTTCCAAAACATCTGGAACGCGAAAAGTGTTGCAAAATTGCAAGATCATAGTATGGGATGAATGTACCATGGCCCACAAAAAATCTCTGGGGGCTCTCGACAGAACATTGTAAGACTTGCGGGGAAGTATTCGCTCATTTGGGAATGCATTAGTATTGCTCGCAGGAGACTTCAGACAAACATTGCCTGTGATTCCTCGCTCTACACCGGCAGATGAAAGATATGCGTGCCTTAAATTTTCACCTTTATGACACCATGTTAAATCATTCAAACTAACTACAAATATGAGCGTCCAATTTCACAACGATCCATCTTCAGGAATATTTTCACACAAATTGTTGATCACAATTGGATAAGTGAGCGAGCAATACTTGCAGCAAAAAATTAAGATGTTTACGAAATAAATGACAGCATCCTTGAGAAAACCCCGAGCCATTATGTCACATTCAAATCTGTGGATGTAACATTACACAAAAATTAAGCGGGAAATTATCCACAAGAATTTATAAATTCGCTTGATGTTCCAGGATTGCCTCCACATATATTAAAATTGAAAATAGGAGTGCCAGCCATTTTACTTCGTAACATCAATCCACCAAAACTTTGCAACGACACAAGCCTTGCAATAAAAAAAAATGATGGGCAATACTACAGAAGCTGCCATCTTGAAAGGTGCTTTCAAAGGAGAAGATGTACTTCTTCCCAGAATTCCATTTATTCCATCAGAAATTCCCTTTCGCTTTAAAAGAACACAGTTTCCATTCAGATTGGCATTTGCAATGACGATAAATAAATCTTAAGGGCAGTCATTGCAAATGTGCGGAATAAATTAAGAAACAGAATGTTTTTCGCACGGCCAATTGTAGGTGTCGTGTTCTAGAGTAGGAAAACCATCCAACTTATTCATACGCGTGGAAGATGGTAAAACTAAAAACATTGTATACAAACAAGAACTTCAATAATAAAGATTTTGAAAATACATCTACCTCTTTAAATTAATTTCACAGAAATGAATTGAACCAAAATTTTTCATGCCACAGCAACGCGTGGCCGGGTAAGCTAGTAAGAAACAACTATAGTGTTCAATGCTGGAAAAAGAAAAAAATTGTCTTACAGTTGTAATTAAGTGGCTAATGGGCATATACAATTGATTGGTTTGTGTGGAGAGATAATTTTTTATGTAAGGCCGATGAATATTTTTTGGGAGGGGTGGGTAGGGGCTGTGGTGGGGTGAGGAACAAGAGGACGGGGCATTAATGCTATAGTTACTAGATTTGATTTTTTTAGCAATTTTAGGGGATAGAGAATGGGACGAAGGTAAATGTCACCAAAATTTTACATTGTGGTTGCAGTCAGTGATGTAATTTATATTCCTAAACTTTTATTATGTTCATAGATTTTTTGCAATATTTTCTAAATTTTTNTGCAGTCAGTGATGTAATTTATATTCCTAAACTTTTATTATGTTCATAGATTTTTTGCAATATTTTCTAAATTTTTCGAATTTAAGGTCTTTGTGGTCAAGGTCAAAGTAACCAACTTCTAACATAGGGGGTTGGAGTCAGTAACGTAATAAATTAGTTGATTTTTAAGAATTTTTTCAAGTTTTTTAAAATTTTGTATTTTTGTTTTCAAGGTCATTGGGGTCAACATAAATGCCACTGGCATCCAACATGGGTGTCGGAGTNTGCAGTCAGTGATGTAATTTATATTCCTAAACTTTTATTATGTTCATAGATTTTTTGCAATATTTTCTAAATTTTTTGAATTTAAGGTTTTTGTGGTCAAGGTCAAAGTAACCAACTTCTAACATAGGGGGTCGGAGTCAGTTACGTAATAAATTAGTCGATTTTTAAGAATTTTTTCAAGTTTTTTTAAATTTTGTATTTTTGTTTTCAAGGTCATTGGGGTCAACATAAATGCCACTGGCATCCAACATGGGTGTCGGGGTCGGTGATGTAATATGCTCTAAAACTTTTATTAATTTATTTTAATTTGTTACAATATTTTCTCGGTTTTCGAGTTGATGGTTATTGAGGACCTGTTCAATGCAATCAGCAACCAGAATGGGTGTTAGAGTCAGTGGTGTAATATGTTACACTTTTATTAGTGTCTTACGATTTATAGAATTCTTTTCTCGATTTTCAGACTGGTGATTGGGAGGGTGATGGAGTGTAAGGAGGTGAGGGGGTGTGAGGTGTGGGTGGTAGGATGAATATAAGTTAAACGTTGTAAGTTCTTCGATTATTAGGAATTTTTTTAACATTTTTTGTAACTTTTCCCAATTTTTTTATGTTTGTGTGTGGTGCGAGAGTGGTGAGGGTGAGGAAAGGTTTAGGGGGTCAAGCGGAGAGTAGAGTAGGATAAAATTACACTGGAGTGCCAAAAAAACTGGTATAGGCTTGCGTATGCAAATAACCCAGGTATGGAACCAATCAGAGTAACACTATGCGGTCGGCAGCTAGATCGGTTACTGCTGCTACAATGACAGGTTATCAAGATTTAAGTGAGTTTGAACGTGGTGTTATAGTCGGCGCACGAGAGATGGGACATAGCATCTCCGGGGTAGCGATAAAATTGGGATTTTCGCGTACGACCATTTCACGAGTGTACCGTGAATATCGGGAATCCGGTAAAACATCAAATCTTTGACATAACTGCGGCCGGAAAAATATCGTGAACGAACGGGACAAACGACGACTGACGAGAATCATTAAACGTGACAGACGTAAAACCCTTTCTCAAATTGGCGCAGATTTCAACGCTTCCTGCATATCTTAAGACATTAGTCGAGTATATGCCACGTCGTCTTGCGGCACTTCTGCGTGCTCGCGGGGGCCCTATACGATATTATGCAGGTGTACCAGTTTTTTTGGCTCTTCAGTGTATATTTTCCTCGATGTGTTTGCCATTTTTATCAATTTTTTATGATTCTGATTGTTAGCAGTAGGAGGAGGTGAGGTTTGGCTGGTGAGTGAGGAGTAGGGTACAGTGACATTATAACCTTCTTGCTATTTTGTAATCATTTTTTTTTGGAACAAAGTAACAACAGATTTAGGTCTTGGTTCAAGGTCAATTAGACCAACATCCAATATGGTGGTCAGGTGCCATCACAACATGGCCACCCCAGGCCACCTCGACAACCGAGGTGGCGGGCGAATCCTAATCCTGATACCGAAACCTGCGCCAGAAGGAAGATAATCATACTACTAGTATGAAGATTATGGGCTAGGGAAATGCAATGTCACGGTAATCAGAAGACATGCTAATACTATTGCCAACATTGAACTGCAGTGGAGAGGAGAAACATATAAAATGCATTAATTTTATTAGAATGTAAATTTTTCAATTGCAGAGAGGTATATTGAAGAATAATATGTGAAATAGAGAAAGCCAGTAAATATTTGCTGTGATGACAAACATATCACATTTAACAAAAGCAATATTTTAAAAATTTTAGCAATTGCGGAAAATGGCTAATACATGTGAGGGTAATAAATTCAAATATATAGCGGTTTTTCGTGTCTAAAATTATTAAATATTATGAATGTTGATAATGTGTTGACACTGAATGGAAGAACGTTTCCTATTCTGTGTATTTTCTATAGACACGGAAGGGCTGAAATAAACCATTAAATTAATTCCCCTTTCCAATAACCTGAGATTCCTCTCTTCGTGAACTCGTGTACTCTGCTCGGCGAGACTCTTCATTTCTCGCAGTTGTTGACAGAAGCGCGGAGCTGGTAATGGAATGGGGCAGCCCGCTCTTAGTTGCGGAGACTCAATACGTAAGATTGCGGCTGTGTTGAGTAATGAAACTGTATCGACTGGAAGGCGCGCACTCGCGGAAAGAATGGGGTAACAGTAAGATGGGAGAGGGAGGAGGGATTGTTGAAGAAGCAGGGAGAGACAAAACATTGTCTCTTTGAAAGAATGTGCAGCGTGAGAAGGGAATGGGATTGGAAACTAATGGAATAAAAAGATTCCAGAGATTGTGGAGAGGAATTAACCTCTTTCTGTTTTCGGTCATTAAGAAATGAAAACCAATTCATTATATATTCTGTCTCGTAAAACGTTATGGAATTTATTTATACCAAAATTATCGTCTGAATGGGCTATATATTTTTTGTATCTTACTATACTATTTTTGTATATATATATATATATATATATTTAACATTTTAACATACAAGCGTAATAGCTTATTTATTATGACGCATTTTATAACTTTTCGTAACCCGGCGAGAGAGAACATGAGAATTATTACCGTCTTCTTGCATTTTAATTACACACGAGAACTGTTTTTTTTTTTGTGAAATTCCAATAAAGAAAGGTTTATTAGAACCACTAACTTTATAGCCATGTTAAGTAAAAACAACGAATACAATTATTTTTCATTTTAATTGTGAAGTGGATTAAATTCAAATGGAACGAAATAAGAACGCCAAGATAAGAATACTTTTAGACCGATGCGTAAGAATGTGTATCGCAGTTTCCTTGTACAAACATTTTAATATGTAACGCCACCAAAAAACTATACAGTTGCACATACGATACATAATATCTTGGAACAACTTGAAGGTCTGTGCACACCGCAGCGATGGCGGTGGCTGTTGAAGGCGACCAATGTAATCTAAAGCCGATATTACACTACACCTTGTTACGAACTAATTTTAAGCCATTTGTACGTGAAAGTTGCTCGGGGCGTAGCTTAATAATGAATCATGATTAGGTAGAGCACAACCGATAAGGTTGTTAAACATTAGGTTTATATAATTACTATTTATGTTACTATTGATCGGGGGAGTTTTAAATTGAATACCAAGATGCTATTTAATTCACATTATGATTTAATATCTCACGTCATATTATTACTGTCTAACTGGAAAGTCATCACCTTGTTAATGTTGCTGGAGGCTGATTCTACGAGACGGTTAACGACGGCCGGACATACTCATCTTCCGTGGTCTTCTCTCTCCTCTGGTCGACGACAAAAGACGCTGTTCCGTGTGTTACGCCGGCCTATATCGGGCATGTTGTTTTTGCAGCCCCGTTTACTGGCCAATGGAGGGGATTTACGCAACTGTCTTCTTTCTGCTCGGTGGTGTTGCAATCACGCTCGTTTCCTGGTTTAATGTTTGAAGGTGTGATCAGGCAGGCCGTTCAGCTAAGGCCTGATCACACCATAACAACCTGTTGCCGTACTTGGTCTTGTGCAAGCCTCTATAAAGCCTACAAGATAAAAGATGGCGTATAAGCTTCACATACGCTCGGTGTGTCCGCAGACAAGCGTATGGTTCATATGAATTTCACGCTGAGATTTGCTGCTAGCTTGTAACTTGTTTAGGCCATTAAAAATACTGGCAGCCCATGGTATTGCCTTACTAGGGTTTTATATTAGAATTGTTTAATGCTTACTGATGTATTTTCCGCGTCACTTCCGAATTTTTGCTAGAGGGTATCGTGCTGGATGATGCCGCTGGTTGGCGGGTTTTCTCGAGGATCTCCCGTTTCCCCCACCCTTGCATTCCGGTGCTGCTCCATTATCACCTCATTTCACCCTCATCGGTCCTCAAGACCTAGTTGTTAGCAGCCCTCCAAATCTCTTAACTCTCCTCATTTCAATTAGTAGCCATGGGAAGCACCCTACGCTCTCCAACTGCATTGTTATTGGCCAGGTACGAAAGCCATTATATAACCTGCCACGCAAAATATGACATGTCAAGTTAACAAATCTGGTATGCGACCTGGCCGTAAAAGGCGGCAAATACCATGACGGGTGCAGTATGAGCCGGTATAAAGGTCGCTATGGCAGACATTGCACAAGGTTTTATGTAATCTGGTATCGTGTAATATGTTGATAACATGCATGTCCAGACAGTTACAAACGCAGCCTTTGCAGCCTTCACGTTGCAGTGGAGGCTTCAACGACGCAGGTCTAATATGCGTCCGCTGGCCACGCCACTTGCACTGCACTGCAGTCGACTGTGTAATGTTCTCTAGTGTAGTTATACAACACAGTAACTTGTAGAAATTGTCAAGATGTACTATGTCTTGTACGATTTGTCACATTCAGTGTGCAGTTAAAAAGAAAGCTAGAGTGTGGGATGACATCGGTAAATCACTAGTAGCATTTTCATATCCTATAAATCCTTCCTCTGCTAGGAGTGCTTGCTCCATTTCTGTGATATGAACGGCGACGTAGTCAGCAGACTAGATGTCGACCACCACTGCCACCAGGGGCGCCTGAACAGCGGTAGCAAAGTGACATTGTACTTCTGAAGACAACTTATGTTATGAAACGGTATATTCTGATTGTGGGATACAATAGTTAAATACATCGAATATACTCGGTTTTAACAGCCTGGCACTCTGTACGTGTCGTGTTGTTAGACTGAAACACGCCGCAACAAATAGTGCAGAGGAAGCCTTACTTCATAGGCGGAGTTCATTCCTTCAGAAGTAGGAGTGAGTTCGTCTCATTGTTTCAAGACTTGACAGCTGCGAAGAACGGTCGTGAGAGAAGTGTACCACTAAACTATGTATATTATTGGCGGAAAAATCATTATTGAGCAGTATTTTAAGCAGAATAAGTGCCTGTAGACATATATAGTGTATATTGGTATTAAATATTGTTATAGCTGCTAAGCGACATTATAAGAAGTAATTTAAAATTAGATTACACTGACATTTCAAAAATAATTTTATTTTATTATAAAAGTGTTTTCACTTGGCCTATATATATATAAAACTAATGGAACAAATGAAGGAATAATGTTTCAGAGAAAGTGGAGAGTTATAGACATCACGTAGGGTAATTTAAATGTGATAAATATACGGAAATTAACTGTAAGGCGGCTTTAATACATCGCGTAAAGATTTATTAAAACTTGTGAGCATTAGAAGTAAACTTAGATAAGTTCAGCTACTCGGAATTCAAAGATATAATATAAACATTTCAAATAAAAATAAAAATTATATCGAGGCCCTCAATTAAAGTTGAAATTACAAAAATATATAATCAATTATTTTAAAATATTTCTTGTGACTTTCGGTAAAATGTTTGAATTTATGTGTAGTAGATTACACGTGTGTATGATTTAGTAAGGTAACATTCTGTTTTTATTTTCGACTAGCCTTCCGCCATAAAAAAGACCGGGTACAGTATTCGGGCATCTTCCCTCCGGCGGAGACGCGATTGATTTTCACGTGAAATAAACGGGCGGATGTAACATTTGACTGGTAGATTTGTCGGGATAATACGTCGCCCCCGTCTTTTCCCCGGCCATACAATTGCACTCCATTTACATCCCACAGGACATTTTAGGATTCCATTACACAAGTAAAATAGTTTAATATTTGCATTAGTTAACAGTAGAGTGTACATTAATATACACCACAAAAAGAGTTGAAAACTTTTGTCCTTTCTTTTCGAAACGTACAGAATGATCCACGAGGAGTTACCGCCACCCACATGGCCTGTTCCTTACATAATGTGGAACAAAACACGTAATATATATCTGTGGTCCTATTCCCATAATTTACAGAGTAATTCGAAATATTAGAAAAATAAGAGAGTAAAATAATAACCCTTTCAGAAGTAATTACAGGGATGTATTATCAGACCATACTGTTTACATTTGAGCACATATTTCCGTCTAACAAGATTACAAAAGATAATTACAAATGTTTCCGTCTACTTACAGACACTTGGCCGCACGCTTATGAACCGCACTTGTTGCTCCACGTAGCTGCACACGGCTGTATTTTATTTCTGTAGCGGCAAACATGATACGCGCAAGTAGTTCCTCACATGTTTGTGAAGTCCTTTGGTAAACAATATCCCTAATTAATCTCCATACGCAATAATGTAGTGGTGATAGATCTGGCGATCGAGGAGGCCAGGAGTGAAAACCGCCTCGTCCTATCCATCTCTCAGGGAAATACACATTTAAGTATTTAACTACAACACGGTGGAAGTAAGGAGGAGCACCATTATGCTGGAAGATCATATGACGTCTCACTGCTAACGGAATATCCTCAAGTAACAGCGCAGTTATTCTTGCAAGCATTGCAGACACCCCACACCAGTCAAGCGTCCCGGGAAAATGAATGGCCCACTCAGATTATTGTGTAGGACACCACACCACACATTGATGTTTAAACGGTGTTGAAAACTCCTTTCCACTTAAGGGTGCGTATGCTAATTGTCGAATTACTCTGTAAATATTGGGAATAGGACCCGTAGGACCAACATTTTTCTGACATATTTTGCCTCAAAAGATGTAATGAATAAGCCCTGTGAGTGGTGGTAACTCATTGTGAATAACCAAGTATTTAATAATAACATTTGAATTCCCAATTGCCCTATAACTTTCTTACTGCAAAGTTATGAAATTTTTTCGTTTGGTACAATAAATAGCTATCGGTTTAAAAGTTATTTATTTTTCCTACATTATACACGAACTGTCAACTTCGTAGCTTGCTCTATAATTGCCGGGTTGATAACATAATATAATTTTTGAGGTTGGTTGTTATGCCATATATTGATATCAAAGTGCAATAGTGTATAAAGCATTGAATGGCCATGATAATACAAATGAAATTAATGTTTGGGCACTAAAATCCGTACTAATATTATGTAGCATGCACGTGCTCCATTCAGTCTGCATGCGTATTGCAGACATTTCATCAACAATGGGCTATTCAAAAAAAAATTAGGAGAATAAAATATTCTAACGATTTTCATTTACATAAGTAAAATATTAAATCATTAAAATTATCCTCAATTTACTTTATTAGGGTATCTACATTATTGATTTGAAAATTGCAACACCCAGGAAAAACGGCTCTAATGAATACAAACTCAGAGGATGTGTAGAACAGTGTACTAGCAATAAGTGATTACGATTGCAGGGAGATTGTGTACACGTAGACCCAGCAGCGCCCTCTCTTGTGTGACCGGAAAGGTCCGTGTTACGCCAAGCTCAGTCAGTGAAGAGCCGTCAAACGAAGTGAATGCAAATGCTAGTATGCCTCGTCGACGTCAAAGGGTGCCATATCAGCATTTGACTGAGTTCAAAAGAGGCAGAATTATTGGTATCTGTGAAACGAGTTTTTTCATACCGTGACATTTCGGCCCGTATAGAACATGCTGCTACGGCAGTGACGCGTGTGTGGAACCAGTGGATATAAGAGGGTCGTACGCAGCGACGAGCGGGCACTGGACAATGCCATATGACCACAGCATGGGATGACCTCCATCTTGCCCGCTGGCCGTAACAGGCTGTACAGCCTCGTCCACAGTGTCAGCTAGACACTTGGTCACTTCAACGGGTGTGAAACTGTTTGCGTTGACGGTTAGACGCCGTTTCCTGCGAACTGGACAGCCATTGCGCCGACTTCTATTGTCCAGAAACTACAAACGCCTCAGACTGCAATGGGCTCGTGAACGTCGTCGTTGGCATGCTGAGTGGCAAAATGTAGTGTTTTCGGACGAGTCACGCTTCAACCTGTCCTACAGTGATGGCCGCATATGTGTCTGACAGCCTGCGTTGTGGAGCGGCATAGCGGATAAACCCCCAGTGTGATGGTTTATGGCACCATTGGATAAAACATGTGGTCTCTGCTCCTACGTATTGACGGCAATATTAACAGCAACAACTACATCAGGGAGGTTTTAGAGCCAGGGGAACTGCCCCTCCTTCAGTCGACTCCACGTGCCATATGTCAGCAGGAAAATGTCAGGTAACCTGTGGTGAGAAATGCGCAAGACTTCTCCAATGAATGACGGGTATCTCTGCTCCCCTGGCCTGTACGTTCGCCTGACATGTCGCCCATCGAACATGTCTCAGATATTGCTGATGAGCGACTTGATCGTCACGGTCCTCCAACTACCATTGTTGATGCTTTGTGTACTCTTCTACAAACTGCGTGTCGGGAGAATTCCCAGGAACATCAAGATCTTATTTGATTCCTTGTCACGATGTTTAATGGCTCTGATTGCAGCACGTGGTGGCTTCACACCATACTGAACTCTCAAAGACAGCGACCATGTACAGTACTGTAATCCTAATCAATTGTGTATTATCATGCACCTAATCTGTGGTATAAGGTTAATTTCAGTCACATGTATCCTTCTTGGCTTTGCATTTTTTACTACCTTTAGTGTTTTAGCTTTAAACATGAACTGTATTGTACTGAGGTTGACAAAATTTTCATTTGCAAAGTAATTCACAGAAAAATATTCTCAGCACAATTATGTTATAAAACAAGAAGTTTTGCGCAGGCATGTGATAATGACCGGCACTCTTCAAGGTAAGACTTAGTACTAAGTGATGTCAGTTTATTCCTTTTTGCCCATCTGGTTTGAGGAGTTCTACTGCAGCTCTGGTTTGAAATATATTGTGCTGCGTTCGTAGAGCAACAAGTTTTGGTTGTGATGATAATACTAGCACATAGTTGACATAAATACATGATAGTTCATAACTTTTTGTGTAGAAAACACATATCATAAAAAATTAACTTCTGTCTGAAATTTTTAATTGTTCCCAGAAAAATGTAATATAATAGTAAAGTAATAATTTCACCATTTTCAAAATTAATCATTGCTGTATATAATTCTAAGTTGCCTGTTCATAACAATTCCAGAATAACAAATAAAATGGGAATATATTTTAAAACTATTGGTATATGATTTTCAAACTTAATTTCCAAGTTACTATCTTTAAACGTAACATACAAAAGAGTTTTTTAATTGATGTATATAGTGCGATACCATAAGATATGATACAAATATGATGTTATATATTAAATATTTAAGTTTACGCAGCCTGTCATAGCATTATTTGTATTTAAAATCTGGCGTGAATTGGTTAAATGCTACCATTATTACGTGCCTCCAATCACAATGAGGTATAACTCAAAAACTAAAACATTTTTATTAACGACTATTGTGTGATGTCCCAAAGTGAATATTTTACTGTCTCAAAACGGGGTAACTCTGCAACCAATGGTTCAGAAGTAATCAAGAAAAAACGTTTGCCGTATATCCGTATTGTCTGGTATGCACAAGTTCAAACAGGCGTACCTCCACTTTTGCCTATTTGTGGTTGTCATTTATTTTCAGCCATTATAGAACTGTCAGCTCAAACTGGCGTGTCTGTAAATCCGCCACTTTGGGTTGCGCATTTAAGGGTCCCCATTACTTACGTCCTGTGTTTTATTTTATCTTTCAGGTTATATGCTGATGATTATTGGACTTATCGTTGCAGTGTGCTAGTGACCTGTTCTATGTACTGACCGGACAACTCAACGGGAACCTTAGATTTGTACAGACAAATATTTCGTTCGTTGAATTTGTCACTTTTAAGACCCAAGACATACCAGCGTATTCTTCGTATAAGCCATTGCGAAGGTGATACTGTATTTACAAAATAAAAATTACAGAATACACACATTGTCAAAAAAGGACAAAGTCAGAGAAAAAAAGGCAAAATAAAGGCTGAAGAAATCCTTCAGACGTTTGCGCCGACTTTGATATTAACAGCAACATTTATCCCAAAAACCAACAAAGGTTCCGTGTTTTGTAAGAAAAGGTTATACGTTTATAACTTTACGCTTGCAACATTGAGACAAATTACTGTTTTTTATTACAATTGGAATGAAACTATAAACAAACTAGGATCATTAGAAATTTACCAAATATATTTACATGTCAACAGGAATCTTGATGAACAGGACGCCAAAACAGTTGCGCTCAGTAGACAACTGTGGCAGAAAAAAAACTCATTTAGTCGCAGCATAACTTCTTTATGTAAAGCATTATAAATCAACTCTAGAAAAAATTACTCTTAATTTTTTCGACCCTATTCATGGACAAGGCCAATTCTCATAGTTCTATAGTACATTCAATCAAGAAGGAATGTGATTTAATTAAGTTTATCGCAATATTTGGCCTGGCCTAAGGGGAAGACACCATAAGTTGTGCATACAATGCAATCTTTCGACTTTATTTGACTTAAAGCAACTCTCCAAAGACATGCGTATACATTAGGTTCAATGTGCTAAAATAACCCATTAAAGAATTCAGTGGACAAAAGTTACATAACTTAGAGTGTAGAAAACTGAGATGTATTTTATTTTTGAAAACACATCCATCTGAAATAGCGTACACATAATTTTTAATGAAAACACAAGGTGTACATATATTAAAGAAACGATCTAAAACACATTTGAAAACAACAAACCTGCCCAGCAACCAATATCATAATATGCTATCATTGTGTAAAGGATTAACGCCAACGAGAAGTTCCGAGACCCATCATATAATATTCTTTTTATCACTAATAATTAAGCTCAAAGACTCTTACCATTTTTCCCAGCCTGTAATTAAACTGTATTATTTCTTCAGAGTTCATCAAAACCATTGCAAATGAAATCAATTTTTATTCAATTATTTAATTTCTTTAGATTAATATAGCAAGTTGCTGAGTTTAAACCATTTATAATTTAAACTATTAATTCCTTTTAAATGGCAAAACCTACTTAAATTCATTTACAACTCATTTGTACCATCAGGGTTTATATAGGCTTATCCAAGTATGCAAAAAAAAAATATATATATACATAGGTAGAAACAGTTTTACCTCGAATTTTTATGAACACCAAATTAAAAATTATGTTAAGAGATAAAATGCATTTTTCATTAGTGTATATGATTATTTGGTCATACATAAAAAATCGGAAGCAAATACATTAATAATTTCACTATGGGGAGGGCGAGAACAAGTGCTTAAAAATTCAAAACGTTCTCTTAAAAAGGAGAAAAAGCCACATACGCCTTTTGTAATTGGACGGATGATATGATATAAAACTGAATTATTTCGCTATCTTAAAAAATGGCGGACAAATGGTGCTGTGTCTGACAGAATTTGATGGTTGATTACGAGCATTTGATAATGTAAAAATAAGAATTTTGTTAGAAACAGCTAAAGACGTTTTTAAACAAGACATACTAAACAAACATGCTTATACGTCCACCATTTTGAAAATAGGTTTCTAGTACATAAAATTTACATAGGTTTACAATTTCTGTAATAATAATATTTTAATGCAAGATTTGGCGGGTATATTTTGAGTAAATTTCTAAATATAGCCAGAAAGCATTACACGTATTTTGTAATTATGCTATTTTCAGAAATAGATTATCAATAATATTAATTCACTGCTTATATTGTGAACAGTCAGTATAAAATATGTCGTTAGACTCATGTAATAGGTCCTGATATTTTAAGATGTAGCACCCAGAATTATAATTGAAATGACAGAAATTTGGAAATAATATACGATGTGGCCAAAAACACTTAAGCCTGGATGTCATTATTGTAAATGTTCATAGCTTGTTTAAATTTGGCTAACTTGTTCAAAGGCAATTTGGGAGGATGTATATGCATACATACTTTTTTTTCCCCCAAAAAATTATAATAAATGGTGCTTTTTTCCCAAACTGGGTGAAAAGGATATATCAAAACACATACGTATACTTACACGGTGCTATTAACAATGATTTTTTCTGAATTTAATCCTGCTACACACTTTTGAATACGTGCGGCATCCATGACTGCGACCGCTCCGATGTACGCGCACCTTGCAGGCTCTGTCAAACACAGAGTGGGCTGGGCTACAGAAGTCCACCGTGGTATGCGAAAGGCAACAGTGCATCCAGCTGAAGGC
>NQII01007334.1:0-44316 GCA_002778355.1 Clitarchus hookeri | reverse complement strand
ACACACACACACACACACAACACACACACACACACACACACACACACACACACACACACACACATATATATATATATATTTATATTTATATATATATACACCTCTTTGTTTACAGCGTGTCCCTGAACGTGCGCAAAAGAATCACACTGCGTAACTTAGAGAAAATGTTAGTGGCAAAATGTCGTATGATGACATTTTTCGTGCAAAAATGTGGCAACACAGCACGGAGTTAGTCCCCTCTGGCCAACATATTATTGGCATGGGTTCAAATCCCGGCCAGTCTGAACATTTTAGCAACCTATAGTTTACGTAATTTACATGAAAAGACCAGGACATGAAATCAAAATGTGTTTGAATAACATTTAAGATATCATGGTTAATGTCATGCCAAGTGTTGCGTTGTGCCCTAATCGGCTGTTGAAGTTGAGTGGCTGGAGACATCGCAACGGGAGCGTTCACTTGTCACTGTAGGAGGACAAGAGTAGGTTTGCTGGTAAGAACATTTAAAACAGCTGTTTCGTTGGTATCGTTTGACAGATTGGTTTCGTATTGCACCCTTCTCACGTTCCCTTTACAAATGTGGACGTGTCACATTGGTATCAACTAAAACAGATATAATTACTTTCTAATACTTAATGTGCAGATAAGTAATAAACATTCACATATTACAGACATTAGCAACGTACATAATAAATATAATATGAAGTACAGTACCCACATCACACATGCATCCCAGTAACNTACAGTACCCACATCACACATGCATCCCAGTAACGTAACACACCCGTGCCCAAAATATCATGGCCGCAACTGTGGTCTTACGATATCAGTCGAGCGCAAGAGGGGACTAACTCTGTGCTGTATTGCTACATTGTGCACAAAAAACGTCATCGTACGACATTTTGCCACTTATATTTTGGTATCCATTTTCACTTGGGATTCATGTGGTGTGGTTCTTATGTGCGCGTCCTGGGAAATCATGTATACCTCAAACCTTGCACGTTTACATTATTGTAAAGAAGCAGTTCCTTACAAACCCATTAGGTTTATGATTACGTAAAGCATATTTGCACGTGTGCAACTGTTTGCTCTGGAGAAAGCATGGACAAGGGGTAGGCGGTGTATGGCCAATACTATACAAAAACTCGTTAGTATGTACACGTTCAAGTAGCTGTTCTGTTTCCTCAGTTCCTCCCCCCCCCCTGTCACCTCCATCACTGAGAAGAAGAACACACTACCGGATGGCTGGCTGCCACGTGCTATACTAGCCCGCCGCTCTGCCCGCAACAAGATAATGCAGTTCTGTGCAATACAACGCTCGTGACTCCCTGTTTGATCGAGCCTTAAAGATGGACATATATTTCTCCAAAATGACGTATGTTAACATACCACATCGCAGTATTTTATCTTCAAAGAACTCAAAAATGACTGTAAACAATTAAAATGAACATAGTCTAATGGTGAATGTGTGCTACCTTGGAGAATTTCAATATTCAGTTCAAAAAGTCTCACTTAAAATTACTAATAAAATAAAAATTTTTGACTGAGTTATACCGCTCCGTTACAATTGCAGGGAATACATTAAGCGATTACGCGTTACATGAATGTGTGGTTAAAATGCAAGGATAAACAAAATATGTAAATATGTTTTTTTTTTTGCATTTAATATATTTAAAGTAAAGTGACAGCGGTCAGTTAAGTCGTATAGAGTAGCACGTAAAATAATTACTCACTTTTAAAAAGGGAAGTTTGTGTTTGATAACTATAAAATGACAAACACTGAGTTCAGTAACTTTGCCTTGCAATTTTGCCAAGAGTCACTTTGCCTCTGGACCAGGGCAGTGATATAGGCGATATCTCTGCAGTCTTGCACGTCATACACTGACCGCAGGTTTATTAAGGATAAGGCATGCGCTGCATTTTTGAAAGATTTCTACGTAGTACAGAGGTCTGCTCATAGTAATTACACATTAACCACCAAATTTGACATAATTTGAGGTGAGTGTAGAGATATGGGTGGCTCTTAGCATCGAACTCTGAAGAGTCGATAAGGGTGAAGTGAAGTGAGTATGGAGCAGCGTAAGAATGAAGGGGGGGGCAAACGGGATATCTCTGAGGAAACCCGCCAACAAGGGCATCGTGCGGCAATGATTCCCACATGCAAAAATCCGGGAGCGACCGCACCGGCAATCGAACCAGGTTCGTTTTGGTGGGAGGCGAGTACTCTAACCACTACACCACCGCTGCCCCAACATCATTAGGAGAAATGTATTAGTAGGCACACTCCACCACACAACCGCCTGTTATTAACATTTTTTTTTTGCATTACTCTTTAGTACATTTTATGATGAGGCACAGGACTTAATACAAATCCAGAGCGTTTGAGTACAGTTTTATTTATTTTATAGAGACATATTCAGATGACACTTATTGAAAAAAATTTAATGTTGTATAATGATAGTCATATATATTTATTGTATTTATATTGTTACTAGTGAACCGCCCTGCTTCGCCCGGTAATAATTTNTATAATGATAGTCATATATATTTATTGTATTTATATTGTTACTAGTGAACCGCCCTGCTTCGCCCGGTAATAATTTCATTTTTACAGCGATACCTTGAAAGACAAAAATGGTTGCTGTGGGTCATCCTTAACAGATAAACATATGCTTTTGCAGAATTTTCTGTAGAACGTTTTAAGAGCTGCAATTATGTAGTACATTAATTTTATGTATCTCTTAAGGNTCTTTTGCAGAATTTTCTGTAGAACGTTTTAAGAGCTGCAATTATGTAGTACATTAATTTTATGTATCTCTTAAGGTTTAATCAGAGCAAGCCATGTAAGCTCCCTAAAAGCCGTTGTTTACAACTTGATTACAAATGGTTCGACATTTCTCTACTATCCTTACGTTAAATAAAATTGTATTACACACAATAACCTTCCTCAAGAAATTTTCTAAATGATGTTGACAACCGCATCAAAATCCATTGTTTAGAAGTACTACGCGAATACACAGACAGACGCGGATAAGCGACTTTGTTTAACGCTATTTAGAGATACACGTACTCGGGGCCAAAGTATGTGTCAGGATATAGATAGATTTCTGCGCGAATGCTCATATCAGCTTTTTTTCAGTTTTGCGAATTAAACTCTTCCCTCATTGTGGATAGAGGATAAAATTGCGGATAGTGGCATTACCGATACTACTTTTGAAAAATATCTACTGTTTTACAATACGTTATTATGTTTTCCTCTGCTTTGTTCCTCTCGCTTCGCCTGCCGTCACTGAAAGGTAACACAGATACACACTGGAACAGCAAACTCACTAAGTTTGAATCCATAATTTCGCAATGGAAGGAACTACTTGAAATTCTGATAGAGAAAAACCAAGAAAAATGTATGTATTCGATTGATGAAAACAGGCTGAGTGATATGATTTACTTCTTAACCCCATTAATATCTGCATCAGATGGAAACGAGACTTCCAAAGAGCCGAAAACAACTTAACAATGTTGTATATATTGAAACTTCTCTCCTTCCTCGAAACAAATGAAGGTGTAAGTGAGAGTGAGTTCATTCGCAAATTGAAGATGAAGACAGCACCAATTTTGGCTGATAAATGGGACAATACATTAATGCACAAACTGGGTTGCAAAAACGAAGTATTTATGTTCTCAAACGATCATAAATACAAGAGTTTGCTTCATAAATACAAGAGTTTGCTTCATAAATACAAGAGTTTGCATCCTAAATACAAGAGTTTGCTTCATAAATACAAGAGTTTGCTTCATAAATACAAGAGTTTGCATCCTAAATACAAGAGTTTGCTTCATAAATACAAGAGTTTGCATCCTAAATACAAGAGTTAAAATTCTTTATTGCTTCANCTAAATACAAGAGTTTGCTTCATAAATACAAGAGTTTGCATCCTAAATACAAGAGTTAAAATTCTTTATTGCTTCATAAATAGAGAAAGTAAACTCAGAGGTGCAAAAAATTATTTCAGTAAAAATGTACCTAAAAGAAAACCAAAACAAAGACTGTGCAGCAGAACTTCCTGTAAAAAGAACAACACAAGTTGTGGGAAATGTGATGAATTGGAATATTCGTCAGACGAGGAAAATGCACCTGACCCCAGCAGTTGCAATACGAACGACGAAATTCTCAGGTACGTCAGGGAAAAAATTCCAGTCAACAGAGAAATGGAATGTGATTTCTTGGTGGCAAGAGCACGAGAAAGAACACCCTGGACTCTTCAGACTGGCCTCCTTACAACACGCAATTCCCGCATCTAGTGCCTCTTCTGAGATAAGTTTTTCCACTGCCGGAAGAGTTCTGCAGGATCGACGCACTCGTCTCAATCCCAGTACAGTCGACATCATTTTCCTAAACAGCAATCTTCCAATGTCAACCGGCACTTTACCCCTTTATTTATAACTTTTCTTTTTTACATTCCTAGCCATACTGTCAGAGTGAACATCATCATGAAGTATACAATTAATATAATAATTAATATGTTTAGTACTCTAATAATAACGTGTCATATTTATTTTATTATATCGGAGGAATACCCTGTTGTAAAATAAATGACGTTTACTTACGATTGTCTGGTGTCTTTTATTATAGTCATAATTCTTAAACAAATTTACTTTCCAATAATAAAATGGAATACTTCAGCTGAAAATAAAGCAACCGTCCGGGCAACTTCAACATCCACGGGTGCGGATCAGTGTTCGCGGTTGCGGATGCAGATAATATCTCAGCGGATGCGGATACCATATACTTTACCCGCACAGGTCTTTAGATAAAGAATGTAAAAGATACCTATTATTTCATAAAAAATATATTGGGACAGAAGTACGATGATAAAGGCAAGTCTGGGGTAATAGAGTGTAAAAGGAAGTTGTGCTGCTGAGCGGCTTCGGCTCAACTCGGATGAGCTCGGCAATCTTCGGCTCAATTCAGGATGTGCTCGGAAGCCGTCGACTCGGGTTTGTAGAACGTACACGAAGGTGTTCGGTAGTTACACCCACTAAATTTTCAAACATAGGTTTGTTCATGGAGGCCATATTGGATTTATAAGCATAGGGTATGTCAAATCGTATATCTGTATTTATTATCCGATTTTAAGATATTATTTTCAAATGTAAATTATTTTAATTTTTACATTGTGACAAAATCATAAATATGTTATTATGTAAACATGCATAAGTCTCTTACTCAATTACTACATTTCCAGTCCCCTCTCTTGAAAACTGATTAATACACTTTGACAGAATCTGCCAATTATTCACTACATTGACTGTTTCGTAGGTGAAAGTATGGTACACCGATTTTTTTAATGCATGTACAAATGACTAAACCAAGTTAATCATACAAATAGCGACCACATGCACGAGTATGTTATAATCATAGTATGGATCAGCATATACCAACACTTGTATAGGCTTTATTGACATTAATTTTAATGCCAATACAGAGAGGTCTTTGGGGATTGGAATGTAGTAGGGTAATAATCAGTCTTAAATTTAGTGCACTTTTTTACTATCAATCCTCCAATGGTCCAATCATTCCATTGATATTTGAATCAGTGCATTAATCTTCCAATCTTTCCAATTTTTAACAATTTCGCTAATCAGCAACCAATCCTCACTAATCCTTGGCACTCTATCCATCAATCTTTCGCAATCTTTCCAAATATACTGAAAAAGATATCGTATAGTTATGAAAATAATTACATCTGGTCTCTTGTAATATTTACAAGATATAAGATGGTCTCGTTCAAGAATAACATTTTATTGAGATGTTATACTTGGCAGTTCAGAGCGAGGCCTTGAATGCCGGTGAGGGAGAAATTAGGTTAGTATGGAGTAACGATGAAATGCAAATGCGAAGGAAACGGGAGATCTCCGATGCAACGCACTGCTACGTTTCCCAGTTCCAAAACAAAGTCCGGTAGTCTCGCCTTGGTGGGAGGCGATTAAAGAAAGAGAGGCATTTTAATTAATCGCACGTTTTGTTTCCTCTGTACTCATATTGAATTCAGATTGTAAACTAAACAGCAATACTTATCCAATATGGGTGATAATCATTATTATTATTGATTTATATTTCAATAATAAAAATATAAGCATATAAATTTGTTCTTAAATATTGGCCTAAATTATATTTAAAAATGTGTTAATTATTTTTAATAAAGTTTATCCTACTAAAATATATTTACTATCTATTTTAACGTACTATAAATTCTCGTCGATTCTAAATTATTGCTTTTTCACTCTGTAAAAAATGCGATTTAGTCAAATAAGCTCCAAATAAACGAAAAAAAAATTACTTATTAGCTTTTAGAAATGTAATATTAAGGTAATTTTATCTTTACTAATTCCGTTTCATTTTCACATTATGTCTCACTCTGTAGGGCACAAATAAAACATTTACATTTACAAAGTTATTTTCATTTTGCATTTTGGAAATATAAAATTGGTGCTTGTATTTCCACATTTACGTTCTATTTCATGTTAATGTTGTTTCTGAAAGCCTTTTATTCGTTAAAATGTACGACATTTAAAAATAAAAAAATAATATTTAAAAATAAAAATTGTTCTCTATTTTATCAGCTGGTTTTCAAACGTAAGATGACCACCAATTTGGAACGTAATAATTTTAAGGGATTCTGAACTGAATAAGTGCAATATTTCCCTGAATAAATTCGGGTGTAATCTAAATGAAATGGGGTAGGTTTCGTTTTTTAAATGAGAAACGTTAACTGTTTCGAACCTGGAAAATGTATTCAAAAGCATTGGTGACTAGGTGAAATCATTTATTCAACGAATAAAAGATTTTCTTCGAAAACTTTATTTGCAATTTCCTGCTGACTGTCAAAAATGTATTGAATGTCAGTGTCAAATGCAAAAGGGTTTATTTTCGTCAGTATATATCACATTTAAGATGTTTTAATTCTGACATGTAACATGAATAACGATTAGCGCATTATTTTGCTAAAATTTCATACACGAATGTATTTCAGTGTGTATGTGACAGTGAGTCTGATTACGTCCATCGTGCGTTGGTCAAGTTAACTAATAAATTAATATGAAATTAAAAAGTATACAGATTTTATAATTTTACACTTGTATACATTAAAAACTGAAATGAAAATAATTAAAACTTTTAATTCAAAGTTAAGGCCTGGAACTTGTTTAACTCCGTCGTTGCCAACTTGACTGGGCGCACACCAGTCAGTGCGCCCGCTAAAATAAATGCAGGTAGCGGCAGTGACATTTCTCAAAGACTGTTTCCAAAGGTTCTGCAATAACCGTGAGCCGACTGTACCGCAAGTTCACCTGAGTAAGTGGCGTGGTCGTATGTGAAGTTGGCCGATCGCAAAAGTGGGTAAAGAAAACAGCGAGACAGTATTATTTGTAAAAGGAAAGTTGTAAACGTTCTGGTGCAGCGTACAAATGTGTGGGAATGCCGATGGCTTGACGAGTGAGGTGTATGCAGTAGCTGCGAGCTGTGTAGGGGCAGATGTGCGCGGTGGCGGAGGTACATGACGGGTGGGGGCGACCGCAGCGCTTCCCGCGGTCGCTGCCTGCACATATTGGCAGTGAGCTACTACCCCCCCCCCTAACAAAAATATACTTCATTCCCGTGATTACCCACCAGCGCTGTTTCATTAAATAACTGCGCCTAATAGGTGGCCCGCTTCACAGCCAAAACATTTGTCGGAGCGTTTTTTTTATTCATGGTGGCAAATTTGCTGCTAAATTATTAGCGAGGGGTAAAGGGGAAATTTAATACAACTATAGAACTTACTCTGAAAATGTGTTTTAATTAACATTCCCTGATATTTAATTATTCGCGCGCCACTGCAAATGAAAGCGCAAAAAATGCTCAACATTTATAATTTGTAAATCAGGTATCTCAATTACAACGCACTGAAAACCAATGAACGAAACATGTGCCATCAGAGTAAATAAATCTGAGTAAAACCCTCTCCTGGTTACTTTCGCTACGCCAGATGAGTTTAGGAACAACAACCCACTGCCGTAAGTTTCAAGTCAATGTTTTTCTTGCAGTAGTAGATGTATTGTTACATACATTCAAGTGAAAATAATCTTTTGTCAACTTTTCGTATTAATCGAGTTGGTACATTTCACCAACTACTTAAACGTAAGTATAAAGTATTTTTCGAATTATATTAAAACTGCGTGTATGATTTTTGGACGATATAACTTACTTTTTATTCAACAAAAAGAGGACATCCCATGTCGTACTATTATTATATACGTGGTTGTGGTAAGCAATATATGGTACATAAATAGTAAGCTGCGAAGTACTCTATGAATAGAAAATGTATTATGGAAGACAAACTATTTATAAATACACCTTTATAACATATTCAATATGAATATGATGAAACAAATAATACATTTGACAGTCACCCTTCCCATTGGTTTTTGTCTTCGATTCAGTAAAATTTACCACCATATTCTTTCCACGCACAAATTAAAAAAAAATAGATATAAATTACTTAAGAAACGCAGTTGAAAAGAGCACCTTAGGTTTTAAAATCACGTAGGTACTTAAAAAATTTTTTTTATCAATTATAAACAGCATCATTAAAATTATATTATATTTTATGAATATCTCATCTTTTATTTGAAGAATGTGGGAAAGTNATTTTTTTTTTATAAATTATAAACAGCATCATTAAAATTATATTATATTTTATGAATATCTCATCTTTTATTTGAAGAATGTGGGAAAGTTTTTAATTTTATTGAAAATGCCAGGAGTATAATTTTGTTTAGATAAAATCAATTAATTTTTGTAAACGGGTATTATATAGCTGTTTATCAGTGCCACTGAAAGAAAAATTGTTAATCGGCTACACAATCACTGAACGTTAGGTAGGTGACTGCATTTCTTTCTGATTCTACGAAAATACCTTAATGGTTAAGATGAACACTATTGTAGAAATATCTAACGTAATCAGAAAATAACCAACTTTTCTTCTTGCAGTCATTTTGAGGACACGATTAATTTTTTAATATATTAAAGTAAATACATTTTGATTTACAATTTTTACTTAATGGCAAAGCAATAAAACTCTTGTTCAACGGCAGAAACTGATATGTACACACCAACTTTTGTACGTAGATATTGAGCACACCATAGTTATATTAAATGGTAATCTGAAATTTATTTTGCTAAAAAAAAAATTAATACACGAACAGAAGTAAAATTCAAGGAGTGGTGTCCTTCCATAATTCGAGTATTCATTATTGCTACATAACAGCGAAACAAACACTAAATACTTACATTTCCGTAGCCCTACAGTTATCAACAGTTTGGGATATGCCAGTTTAAAGACAATTAGAAATGAATGATCGAATATCAACATATACTTATTTATAACACGTTTGTAAAACACGTTTGTAACATTTTGCCTTTATGGTTTTCTGTACAAAATAATTTTAATTAATTAAGGAAAGCTAAGTAGGCTCTAGTGAATACAGCTAATCCTTGCGATATCAAAATTTTATAAACTACCGTTGTTTAAACAGAAATTCTGAGTTCCAAAATCTACATTTTGAGATATATTTATGCAAGATCGATATAAAAATTGAAATTAAAAGCAGATAATGGAATTTGTTTAGAAAGTATATGTTTTTTTAGAAACTCGGTATATTTCACTGAAATACTCCTTGTTTGTTACATGTAATATGTGTGGGTTTTGACGTGAATACGTCTTTAAATTTGCAATAATAGTGGGTGATCCAGAAAATCTAATAGTAACAAAATCGGGGGATAGAGTTTGGTATTGCAGCTACAATACTACAGTATACACCTTAAGTTAAATTACACCACTGCATTGACAAACGATCAAAGAATTTGTTACGTTGAGTGAAGACTGTGAACCGTCGCGCGCGGCGGGGGTGGGGGCACCGCCATTTTGAGTTAGTTTCGTCGCGTCTCACAATTTCCGCGTAGTATAATTTTTGACGCGGAGTAGCTACGACGCTCGTTTGAGCTTTAATCAACAGTTCTCGTCGAGATCAATCGATTGAGTGTATAAATCATGTTTGTGGCGTGCTTATGAAGAACGTGTATGAGTTTAATGTAAAAAAAATTGAAAACTTAACACAATGTTGGCTTATGCTCGTCAAAAAACCAAGTTGAAATACAAAAATCGTATACGGTTGGAAAGAGCATCTCGAGAGCAATTCAGTGATACCCATGACCCATGAAACCCCACATGATCCAGTGAAGCGGTGCCGGGAACGTAAAAACGTAGACGTATTCACGCAAAACAAACGGCCGTGTCACAGACACATACACACTTCCTGTTTTTATTTGATTGTTCATGCTTCATATTTGTTTCATAACCAAAATTTCCCAACTATTTGGTTATCACAACCGTTTCGTATATCACCAAAGAACTCTTATATTATTTGACTGAAATATTTTTCTTTTGCTGCCATTAAACATACATAATATGTTGTAGGGGAAAACATGTTTATTTTACAGTTAGGTAACAGAAACTTTAAGTAATTCATATGGTGGGTGTAATTGAGACAATTTATGAAAGCTCGTTTCTGACTGTTTGATTTGAATGCATTATGTTTGGACGAACAACAATACCTAAGGAAAGTCGTTTTATGTCCACCAATTTAATCGCAGTGTAGTGTAGCGAAGCCACCTAAGCGTTATTCGTGTTTTCTTGACAGCATCGAAAGAATTGATGAGGTGTTAGTGTTTTGAAAAATTTACATAACAGTTTGCTGGTAAGTGCAGTGATTTTTAATATATTGAGCCCGAACCATACGATGTGCATATAATCTATAGGCCTATATGCGATGAACCACATATTGTATCAAAAACGTTATTTACGATTCAATTATTTAATTATACATATCTTCAGCAATATTTACATATTTCTTTATTTTTTTTATTACAAGCAAATAAAAATCTAATGATTATCAATACTGATGTGGCAAGTCATAAATACCAACAGGTTTGGTATTGGTCCCACGTAGTTTTATTGCGAATTCCACATTTTTTTTCCGTCACTGATTTTTAGGATACTTTGCCTATTTTTACAGCAAACAAAAGTTATTTTACAAAATTAAGAGTTGAACAACACCTCATAGAAAATGAGCTTATATAATATGCATAAATACACAGTTAAAAGATTGATAGGTTTTATGGTAGGTGATTAATCATGTTGTTAGTATTATAATAAATTACTGGGTTACGCATTTAGAACATACAGTTGGAATTAAAAGCTTCAGTAAAGTGCAACTCTTTTAGTATTTGTATTGTGAACTTTGTTAAAAGCAGAAGGTTAATAGCACAGTTAAGAATATTTTATGGTGAGTTGGTGTAAATTAAATATAACTTAATAATTTTGTGATCTTCCTACAGCCTGCAATTAGTATTGTTGACAACGCCTCTATTCTTTCAGAAAACTTGCTCATTAATGGGATGTACAGATAAGTAAAAATGATAAAAATTAATAAAAATAAATATAAGTGACTTAGGCAAGCTCCATAGGTGTGAAGTAATTGTTTTAAAGTTTTATTCTTATACTATAGGCCTACCAGTAAACACGCAACCTGTAATGTGACTTGTTGATCATTTTCTAATAAGTTTTTTGATAAATACTTTTTCGAAGAAAATTTTGGGATACTGTATCTCTAATATGGTAATTATAAATATAATACAATTTCTAAATTTCCTTCAGGAAAGAAAACTTATGCTATGCAATAGTTGAGGAATGCAGAAAAGGAATGGGTCATCGAATTGAACAAAATAACCTATTTGAAAAATATTACTAGCATCCCACTAGTTCCAACTATAACAAGTCTTAGTAGTCACTGTTGTGAAGTAAACATAGTCAACTTTGCTTAACTGTGATAGTTTACTAAAAAAACATTGAATCAGTTTTGTAACTTCGCAGATTTTCCAATAATTGTCATGATTTGTCGAACTACATTTGCTAGGGAACAATAGTACGAGAGAAAGTTTTCGCTTTTAACAAAATAAATATACATTGAAGGTAAAATGAATTAAAAGGTTTAGTATGAAGGAAATCGAGAAGCGAGGGGGAAGAGGGGGAAGAGGGGGATTGCCACCAGTTAGTCACCCAGCAGCAGGTTGATATTTGTATTATTACTTGGGCGTAATGCATGGTGCACAATGCTTCTCTTTACATGCAAAATGCCAGCGTTTGCCTACATTACTTTCAAAATGTATTTGATCTGNAATGCCAGCGTTTGCCTACATTACTTTCAAAATGTATTTGATCTGGCACTATTTAGGCCGGTAGTTGTTAAACACAGAATATCGAGCTAACGTAGTTCATTAAATTATTGTGATGCACCATTATCATGCCCTGTTTTGCTCGTTCTGACATACGACAACTCTATTAGTCGTTTTTGTAAGGCGCTATAGGGAGGGTAATTACATGAATTTTTATTTGCAACGCCACAATATTATTCTGTGAGCCAACCTCGTGGTACACATTACCAAGTACGTTGTTAATTTTTATTTCGACAGTTTTTTAATCAACGAACATTAATATTTCCTATTTATTCCTGGCTTATTACAGTTTAGTAAATTATACAATAGAGTTAAATATTAAAATTGATTTCAGCAATCGTCTCTGCCACTCGGTTAGTCAGTTGATATTATATTATACTAATGCATGAAATTATTTCATGCATTATGTCCAGTTTCATCCCAGTGGTCTGAGAACGAAAGTTTTGTTGCTCTTGAAATAAATCTAGCTGGAGACTTAATGAATTATGACAAACTTACCTTCGCAACTAAATACACGATTTTCGCTAAATGCTACTAGTCTGCTCATATATATATAAAGAGTAGGAACCAAGTAATAAACTATCATTTGATCATCTAAATTATCTCTTGAACTATTCAGGTAGACGTAAAAGTTCTGCTTCCCGCACATCTGGTGCCCGATGCGGGGCCGAATAATTTGGAGAAATGACATTTAAAAGCTACGAAGGAATTCCAGTATTGATTACCATTGTTATAATTAAGACTGATGACCAGGAGCTGCCGCATTTATTAAATTATGAAAATATAAATTATTTGGTCGGTAATATTAACAACCCCGGCCAGGAAATCGAGGTAGTTGGGTAGTGACGGGAATATTTCCCATAAGAGACAGCTATGATGTAAATACTGAAGCTGTCAGAGAAGCGTCTGTTGCTCAGGGTCATGTAACACCACCGCCATTTAGTGATACACACATCACCAGTAATGCAGACGCGATAAGGGCAGTTTTGGACATGTTAAAAGTCATCGAGTCCAGGTTAGAGACCGGAGGAGCAGCACTGCAGTCCAGGTTTGAGACTGTACAAGCAGAATTAGTATCCTGAGTCGATTCCATGGTGGAGGCTGGAAAAAATGGGCCAAAATCAGAATTTCAGTAACAAAGTAACATTTCAGATCGGCTTCTCGCTGCTACAGTTGACTGTGTTGCTCGTAGTCAGAATGCGACTGCAGAAATTAATGCTCTGAAAAACACTTTCACGCATGTTAACTTAGAAATTAATGATTTAAAAAACACATTCACATCAATACTGTCTATCAAATAATTCTGTGATGAATTAAGGAATATACTTTTTTTCACTCAGGCTAATAACTCCAACAGTTAGGAATGATGTATCTGAGGGTACAACTATAATACCACCACGTCCATTTTCGCATTGTTGTTTGCTAGACTAGCCAAATTAAACATAAAAGAGGCCAACTTGGGAAAAAATTAAAAAAAGTTTTGATTTTTTTTGGGGGGGCTTCCTTTTGATGTGGGGAATCATATATCAAAAGTCCCCTAGGAATGGTGGGTGAGCTTGTGGAGGGGCGGGGGAGGTTTTTCTACTTTATTTTCGACCTTTTTTCAGTTTTTCGCTTATAACTCGAAACGTAAGCGTTTTAGCGACTTCGTCATGCAGTAAAAAATTGAAGAAAACGAAATGGCCTACAATGTTTACGGACAACATTTTTCTCTAGTATCAAGCGTTCCGCCGCTAGAGTGCGTTGAAAAATGAGCAAGATTTGCAACATCTTCAAAAATGCCCATTAAAGTTATTTTCACCTTGGATTATTCCTTATCATTACTTTAGATAACATCTAAATGCTCATATTATGTTCTCATATGTATCATGACATTTTTGCTGAACGTCAGTGATGCTCGTGTAGTGACTCGATCATGTACATTGTCGGAACGGAGTCCCGATGTCATAATGGAATTATAGGCTGACAAAGTACACAGTTTTTATAATTCAGAATGAGTGTTGCTTGATGCAAGTGATTTCTAATTAACCTGTAGTAAATATCTGTAGTTGTAAAACATTTGGTAGAAATTACAAAACTTTTGAGAATAATGTTATATAAAATGTTACTCTTCAGCCCAGCTACAAAAGTGAAAATTTCTCTGTCTTATTCCTTCACACTTGTTAAAATTTGTGACAGATGTACTCCGTATTAAAATACCTCAGTGCAGGGTGGGTAAACACAAAGACGAGAGCTGGCAGAAGTGGCCACAGTTTTTCGCCGGCTTGGTGCAAAGGACGTTACTTCATCAACATGTTGAGGGAGAAGGTCGAAGGGCGAAGGGCGAAAGGCCGGTGTAATCTGGGGAAATAAAACAGCCGCGGCGCTAGCAGGCTCGGGGCAGCATCTGTTTGCGGCGGTATTAAGGCCCGCGGGGCGATACAGCGCTTCACCGGACCTACTTGGCGGGTTGGCGAACACAAAGCTACGCCGGGTTGCATGACTTCTACGGGAGGGGAGCCGCCCTCGCTTTAATTTACAGCGCCTTTCTCGCACCGCAGTATGTCTCCATGCCGCTTCCAGAAATGCTTGCATCACGGCGCCCCCTTGTAATTACCTACAAAATAGACATTTTCCCCGCTTCCGCTCTGCTCTTTCAGGCAACTCGCAAGCACATTTATCTCGTGCAAATACACAAGGTTTACCGGTACATGCATGCTGTATACCGTAGAATGGGGCGAGTGAAAAGAAACAAAACTTAAAAAACAATGATTATAATTATTCATGTATGAAAGACAAATCATTAAAATGAGAGAGTACTATTTTCTACTATGCTCTAAATCTGAATCAGTAAAAATTTTACTGTTTAGATAAGTATTTGACCGATTCAACAGTCACTACAGTGAATTTAACTAATGAATTAGTGGAAAAAATGTATTTTTCCATTCCCTTACTTATTCAGTGACTTTTTCAACTAATTCATAAAATCTTTATTTTTTTTCACTGTTTTTCAGTGGTTTGTTTTCTTACTGATGGATCAGTTAAACAATGTTTACCAAATGGCCATTAAAGAAATTGTATGTTATTATATAAAAAAGTGTAAAATAGTATGACCAGTAAAAATACTTTCTAAAATGCGAGTTTCTTCTTACATAACACCATTTTACGAGGTAACATGAATATTCTTGTCTTTCTTTCCTTTTTTGCGCCTTTCACTTCGTTTTCACGTTATTATCTTGCTGCTCGGTTTGAAGGTATGAACTGCATTTTATCTGGTGAAGCGTATGTACTATTTATTTCAACAATCATAAAGTTACCAAGTATCATAAAAACCACACACTTTCGATGAGCATGTATAACACATATCGTTTCCCCCATTGTTGTCTTTTTGACTTCGTAGGTCAGATAGTAAGGCAACTGTCTAATAATGCGGAAAGGGAATTGCGTGGGTTTTATCCCAAGAAATCAGTTTTTTTTTTTTTTTTACTTTTTTTAAATTACGGATAAATCCGAAATATAAATAGTCAATACAAGAATTACATTTATTTCTCATAATTTTATGGCTTAGTTCAATAAAAACTATATTTAATTTGCCACACGTATACGGCCGTCACTTATTCAATCAGTGAAATTCTTTCACGTAACTTATTCAGTCAGTGACATTTTTTTCACTGAAACAAACAGTGGCTTTCCACTTATTCTAAGTGGAGACATTTTCACTGATTTGAGTAAGTGAATTTCACTGCGAATCAGTGGTTTTCAACTGATTGTAAGTAAGAGTATAGACTAAACAACTCTATCCGATTTTATTGGTTTGTCTATCAGTATTAATTAATATTAAATATTCTAATTTTTCTGCAATATTTTTCATAGATGTGATATAACCAATAAAACTGGTAAATTTTATTACCAGTGGTCGTAGATTAATACTAGTAATAATATTATTAATAGAAAATAACTTATTATCTTTGTGAAAATTAAAAAAAATAGGATTTCACGTTGGCAATATTGCCAATCGCAGAATCTTGCAAACAGTCAGTTTATTATTATAAAAGGTAATATGTTGATCAAAATATGCTGTTTATTCATACCGAACTTGTTACTTAACTAATAGTAGCTGTGTAATAAAATATATCTGTCATGTAATATAATTTTGGTCATAGAAAAAAGTAACAATGCAAAAAATTCTATAAAGTGTTAATTAACTCTATTTGAAAATTTTACAAAATAACTATCTAAAACATACATCAATCCATATGCTTGAGAGCAATAACTTTGACNACTCTATTTGAAAATTTTACAAAATAACTATCTAAAACATACATCAATCCATATGCTTGAGAGCAATAACTTTGACGAATCGTTACTTTTTGTGCCACATGTTATTTAAGTAAAAAATCTACTTAGAATTTTTTTTAGATTTCTAATTTTTATAATTAGTCGTGAATACCATATTATACTGCAGAGACAAAAAAAACTGGTATATACGTGCTTATGAAAATAACAGAGGTATGGAATCAATCAAAGTAACGCAATGCGGTCGTCAGCACGTATATAAGACAACAAGCGTCTGGCAAAGTTGCTAGATCGGTTACTGCTGCTACAATGGCAGTTTATCAAGATTTAAGTGAGTTTGAACATTGTGTTATAGTCGGGGCACGTGAGATAGGACATAGCATCTCCGAGGTAGCGATAAAATTTGGATATTTGAGTATGACCATTTCATGAGTGTACCGTGAATATCAGGAATCCGGTATAACATCAAATCTTCGACATCGCTGAGGCCTGAAAAAGACCGTGAACGAACGGTACAAATGACGACTGACGAGAATCATTAAACGTGACAGACGTGCAACGTTTCGCAAATTGGCGCAGATTTCTATGCTGGGGCATTAACAAGTGCCAGCATGTAAACTATTCAACGGACCATCATTAATATGAACTTTCGGAGCTGCAGGCCCACACGTGTACCGTTGTTGACTGCACGGCAAAAAAGATTTACGCCTCACCTGGGCCCGCAAACACCGCCATTGGACTGTTGATGACTGGAAACACGTTGCCTGGTTTGACGAGTCTCGTTTCCAATTGTATCGGGCGGATGGATGTGTACGGTTATGGAGTCATCCTCATGAATCCATGGACCCTACATGTCAACAGGGGACTGTTAAAGCTGGTGGAGCTCTGTCATGGTATGGATCGTGAACAGTTGACGTAAAATGGGACCCCTGATACGTCTAGATACAACTCTGACCAGTGACAGATACGTAAGTATCTTGTCCAATCACCTGCACCCATTCATGTCCATTGTACATTCCGACGGACGTGGACAATTCCAGTAGGACAATGCGACACTCCACACGTCGAGAGTTGCTTCAAGTGGCTCCAGAAACACTCTTCTGACTTTAGACACTTCCATTGGCCACATAAATCACCAGACATGAACATTATTGAGAATATCTAGGATGCCTTGCAACGTGCTGTTCAGAAGAGATCTCCACCGCCTCGCACACTATGGATATTGTGGACTGCCCTGCAGGATTCATTGTGTGAATTGCCTCCTGCATATCTTCAGACATTAGTCGAGTCCATGCCACGTCGTCTTGTGGCTCTTCAGCGTGCTCGCGGGGACCCTACAAGATATTAGGCAGGTGTACCAATTTTTTTGGCTCTTCAGTGTATATACTTATGAAATACCTACATGCATAACCATTGAAAATTACAATATTATAAAATACTGATAATTTCTCAAAACATGTTCTGGATCAAAAGTATATTGTAATGTAAAATTTTCGCTTAGCAAACTTGTTGAAGGGAAAACATGTGGATTTGACATTGAAAATATTGAATAATTTAATACTGATATGAATTGTAGTAATATAAACAGCAGAAGACACTTTACTAAACATATTTAGTCACACTAGTATAAACATTACGTAGTTCTTTACGCAATAAAAATGTTTTAAATATTTTTAATCGTCTGCTTGAATAAATATCAGTTCACTTATCCCTTAACTTGCACTACAATACCGCATTTTAATGGAATGGTTAAAAATACTGTTCATGTGACCTTAAAATAATATATTAATGAAAATGGATACCATTTTTGTTATCCGTAAGAGGTCGGACTGCAAAGATAAGCAATAGACTGTGTCGCTTGTGCTAATACAAACACCAAGTAAAGTTTTTCAACACCTTTAATTTGTTGCACATGAAGGATGATCTTTGGGAAAGTCAGCGCATTGCAAACATACATTTATCAAGTCTGACGTCGGGTTCTGTTCAAACAGGTGAATTCCATTCCGTACTTTCCTTTGAGACATGGACAACCTGGAAACACAGAAATTCTAATGGTGCACAACTCTCTTGATGTGTGTATAAAAATCATTAATAATTATTATTTTACACTTATGATCCATCCGGATAACTAGATATTTTGAACTGGTCTATGTAAAATTTGGATTGTATGTAATTGTGAGATAAATTATGTTCTGGCAAAGGGGATATTTTTTTTTAAAAAAGACCTTCACATACATAAAAATTGCCGCAAAAATAAAAATTCTACCTCTAGTAATATATATAAAACAGCAAAATCACGAAAAAGTAAAAAAAGAATATACATTATTGACGCTATTCCCCACCTGCGGGTCATAGGATCTCAGTTAATGTTACCAGGCGAAGACTGTAGGGTGCCTTGAAGGTTGGGGGTAACAGGGTAACATTAAGGTAGCCATTCGGTGTTTCAATTTACTGGTTGGTTATATTGTCACGAGATTATACTTTACAGAAACAATTCCGAGGTGGTGCCCTAATTAATGTACTCGTGCTAACTGTAGTCGACGTCTTGGGGGTGGCGCTAGGCGTCGGACGGGTTTCTTTGGTCGACTACTTGATACTTATCTAGTCTTGTAGTTCTGGTCTGTTGNTTGGAAAAGGCCCTGGTTGTGGTGACTTCTCTCCCCGACTGCGGCTCCGGGTTCGCTTCTCGACGGCTGCCTCCACGACTCGCTTCTTCCGGTACTCCCGATCCGACTTGCGCTCGCGCACTTCTCAGTCAACTGACCTGGTTTAACTGATCTCCCCTAGTCAAACAACTTGGCTTTTATACTATTTCCATCCCCCCTTAGAACCTACATGTGTCTTCCCTTGATAGGGGGAGGGGAGGTGAGGGCCAGCGGCTCCTGCCAAAACGCTGTCAGCTCTTCTCTTGCATCTAACGAGCATCGCATTAGAGTAACTTTTGCTTACATCAGCATTTTATTTGTGGTACATGTCTCTGCGTGTAGGTAGAGGATGTTGGGGACTCGTGGCCCAATTGCCAAGCTTTGTCAGCCTTTTCTCAGGTGTATATCCCCCTTCAGCACGTGTTTGAATTCTCTCATGGGCGGAAATCGCCAGAATATCTCGACCTTTCTTTGGCGTGTCCAAATTTCACAGGTTTGCGGGGGGTGGGGGGATCCGAGGCAACCTTGACACATGTAACTTGCTCCCTGGCTACAGCTTGCCTTCGCCGTAAGCGTTAATTGCTGCCATGTGTTTTCGAGGCAGGTGGCTACTGGGGTGCCCCTTGCAGGAGGGGGTGGGGTATGGCATGCGTTTTGACAGCTGAGCTTCTACATTCATATGGCACGCGTCATTATAATTTATGTACAGCACATATGAGTGTCTCATTTATTTACAACAGATTATTTACCATCCGTGGCTTCGCCCGCATGTGCTACTCCAAGCATATACTAATTTTCTTAACCGAAGAACTTTATGAAGACCAAATGAGCGATTCTGCTCTCATGTTCTAGGATTAGCCTACTAGCTGCTAGATGAGCTTACTGTGGAGCAGGCAATGTAAGGCTGCCGATGTGAGAAGGAGTTCCCCCTCTAATCTCTCCCTACCACCTTTAGTGAATGTCCCTGCGTCTCACTTGCAGTAACAATGAAGCAGACATTGAGGGGGGAACTCTATTCTCTAAAATTCAAAAGTGTACCTGGTGAAATCAGTGATATGCAGGTATGGAAACTGATCCCCTCCTGGTACGTCCAATGGAGAATGTGACGTTGAATAAATACATTTTTCAAAGATTCCTCTTGAAGCCTGGTGCAATTTGCAGTTTTTGCAAGGTTAAGGTTTCGCAGTAACCCAATCTTGAGGAGAAGCTTGTGTAGTGGTAGGTCACGAGGTTAGAAGCAGTTGAGAAACTCTACAGACTACATCATCCATTTTCACAACTGTGTCTACAGATATGTACTCCATTTATACAAAAAAAATTAGGTAAACTGTGACAAAGGTTGTTATTGATAAATTTAGCACTTTTGAAATGAACGTATGAAAAATATGATTGCCCCTTCCTGCATATATTTTAAGGAACACGCTGAGTGGCATGAGTTGAGTGAGGTGGGCAACGATGGAGGTAAAGTAGTTCCATGTTTGAACGTTGATTTAAAAATGTCGGGTAAACATTTGTGAATACTGATATGATTTCTTTGTTTTCTGTGTTTTTAATTTATATAAATGTAACTAAAGGTAAATTTATAAAATTTTTACTTTCCTTAATAATTTTAGAGTTTCATGAACCAACGTATGAATAAAGTTATCAGGCTCATGGCAATGTTAATTGTACATAATGTGAAAGAATACACAACGTGCTTACAAGTAGATCTTAAGCAGGGCTTTCAAAATACTCAGTTTATCGTGAACAGCCTACAACAAGCGACATGCAAATTTCGCAAATATAGTGGAAAATGATACGAACACATCTGTATATGCGTATGAAAATAAAAATGCGCCGCTTGTTGCATAAAAATCGGTTATGAAAGAGCTATTTGAGTACTAAAACATTAACTTTCGCGGCCGCTGTCACGTTAATGCGGAACGCTCTCTCATTGGTTAGACGTCACTAGTCATACGCCGGCGGCCGGCCCCGGCACGTTGCAAACACGCAGCACTAAAATGGAAGGCAACTTTGTGAAAGCGCAGTCGGACAATCTGCCACGAGTAGATAGAGATGCGGTACATGATTACTCAAATTACCTTTGTTTTGTGGAATCTAAAATAAGAGGTATAAAATTACAAAGGTAAGAACATGTCTTATATCGCACAGTCGTGATCTTCAAAGCGACAGTAGTCCTACAACACATGATAAAACTTATTTATTTGTACATTTTGTTGAGGTACGTATTATTATCATCATCTGTGTTTATATCAACGATTGCTAAGATTCAAAATTCGAAATTAAAATATGGAATATTCACAAGAATAACAGAATTGTAATGAAGGCGACTGCAGTGAGCGTATTGTATTGTCGCGCGCCATGCTTCATGTGTGTGATAAATTAACTACATTATTTAGAAATAAAACGTAATGTTGAGAAAGAAGGTAACAAAAATTACCTAATTCTAAACCATATTTCAGTATTCATAAAAAACTTTTTTCGCTTTGGAAATGTTAGACAACGAACAGTATGGTGACAGTAGGCCTAAAGCTAGCACGCTAGTCACTACCCGACACCGCACGACTTCTCGAGCAGCTGCGAGCTGGTGGCGGGCAGAACGCCGCGCTGCCGGCCGGTCGGCAAACCTGTATTTCCGCGTTCCACCTCGTTTATAAAACCTATATTGAGGCCTCAAATAAAGTGTTTAGAAACTTAAAAAAATATTTTAAAAGTATCTTGCTTATGTTATTGTTTCTTATGCTTTGTGTACCTCTTTTATTATTATGACGTCACGATAGCTGTGTCTAAACTTTATTTTTAAACTGTAAGAACTGTCCATATAAGCTGAAAAAATATATATGGCAGTTTGAGAAACATTTAATACCTGGAATGAGATTAAAAAATTTATTTATTCTCGAAAGCTGTTTTTTTCCTGTTGGTTTAAGGGGAAAATGTTATAAAAGTAACACAGCTTATTTGCGTAAAACGCGTAGGCTTTTTAGTGTCCNCCTGTTGGTTTAAGGGGAAAATGTTATAAAAGTAACACAGCTTATTTGCGTAAAACGCGTAGGCTTTTTAGTGTCCATTTTGTGGACCGAGTCTAGTAAATGTTTGTAACGTCTATCTCAGTAACTTAGAAAAAAGGAGAACGGCAAATATGATAGTAAGATCATTCACGATAAACATTTCTAAAACATGCTTTTTAGTGTCCATTTTGTGGACCGAGTCTAGTAAATGTTTGTAACGTCTATCTCAGTAACTTAGAAAAAAGGAGAACGGCAAATATGATAGTAAGATCATTCACGATAAACATTTCTAAAACATGCTTTTTAGTGTCCATTTTGTGGACCGAGTCTAGTAAATGTTTGTAACGTCTATCTCAGTAACTTAGAAAAAAGGAGAACGGCAAATATGATAGTAAGATCATTCACGATAAACATTTCTAAAACATGCTTTTTAGTGTCCATTTTGTGGACCGAGTCTAGTAAATGTTTGTAACGTCTATCTCAGTAACTTAGAAAAAAGGAGAACGGCAAATATGATAGTAAGATCATTCACGATAAACATTTCTAAAACATGCTTTTTAGTGTCCATTTTGTGGACCGAGTCTAGTAAATGTTTGTAACGTCTATCTCAGTAACTTAGAAAAAAGGAGAACGGCAAATATGATAGTAAGATCATTCACGATAAACATTTCTAAAACATGCTTTTTAGTGTCCATTTTGTGGACCGAGTCTAGTAAATGTTTGTAACGTCTATCTCAGTAACTTAGAAAAAAGGAGAACGGCAAATATGATAGTAAGATCATTCACGATAAACATTTCTAAAACATGCTTTTTAGTGTCCATTTTGTGGACCGAGTCTAGTAAATGTTTGTAACGTCTATCTCAGTAACTTAGAAAAAAGGAGAACGGCAAATATGATAGTAAGATCATTCACGATAAACATTTCTAAAACATGCTTTTTAGTGTCCATTTTGTGGACCGAGTCTAGTAAATGTTTGTAACGTCTATCTCAGTAACTTAGAAAAAAGGAGAACGGCAAATATGATAGTAAGATCATTCACGATAAACATTTCTAAAACATGCTTTTTAGTGTCCATTTTGTGGACCGAGTCTAGTAAATGTTTGTAACGTCTATCTCAGTAACTTAGAAAAAAGGAGAACGGCAAATATGATAGTAAGATCATTCACGATAAACATTTCTAAAACATGCTTTTTAGTGTCCATTTTGTGGACCGAGTCTAGTAAATGTTTGTAACGTCTATCTCAGTAACTTAGAAAAAAGGAGAACGGCAAATATGATAGTAAGATCATTCACGATAAACATTTCTAAAACATGCTTTTTAGTGTCCATTTTGTGGACCGAGTCTAGTAAATGTTTGTAACGTCTATCTCAGTAACTTAGAAAAAAGGAGAACGGCAAATATGATAGTAAGATCATTCACGATAAACATTTCTAAAACATGCTTTTTAGTGTCCATTTTGTGGACCGAGTCTAGTAAATGTTTGTAACGTCTATCTCAGTAACTTAGAAAAAAGGAGAACGGCAAATATGATAGTAAGATCATTCACGATAAACATTTCTAAAACATGCTTTTTAGTGTCCATTTTGTGGACCGAGTCTAGTAAATGTTTGTAACGTCTATCTCAGTAACTTAGAAAAAAGGAGAACGGCAAATATGATAGTAAGATCATTCACGATAAACATTTCTAAAACATGCTTTTTAGTGTTTTGAAAATAATAATTTAGCTGATATTTTACTTCAATTGCTAGGCTTATGAAAGCCAACTAGAGACAAATGAAAACAACTCAAATTAACAAGAAATTACTATTTTTTAAAACTACTGTATAATACAAACCCAAATTTTTTCATGAGGTACTCTGAGCCCATCCCAAAAAATTAAATGTTTAATATGCATGGTTTAACATTTTGACATGTTATTATATGGGCACACAATACTAATATAGCCTCAATATGATAGCCGTGCTCTTGAAACGAATGTTAGATGTTTTGTTAAATTAATAAAATATACCTGTACCAAATTCTGTCTGTTAGTCCTAACTTGCAATGTATAAACTTACAAAATGCAAAATTTCCATTGTGTGGCTACATTTTTGGTACAACAATTTATGTCTTTTTTACTATGAAATAAATTAACATTTTTTTTTTCATGCTCACGACTACATCCCAAACGAATTGCTAAACGCATTGTAGTGTGTAATAAACAATACCATAATACCGTTATGAAGTAAGGTGAGATGTATATATTAGATATCAAGAAGTTCAGTAATAAAACTATCTACACAAGGGGGAAATAAACACCGTTAATATAATTACGTACGTCAAAATGGTCTTCGCAAACAAAACTAACTGATTTTGGCGAAACATCTTCAATGTATTACCTAAATGCGTTGAAGCAGGTCTTCCCATTTTATTAGGTAGTAGCAAATCGGCTCGGCTTCACTTGGATACAATTGGGAAAAGACAATTCATTTATGTAAAAACAGAATGATAAAATTGTATTATTTTGGCCTATGTTTTTAACTGATTACAGCAACCCAAAAGGAAGGAAAATTTTTTACTTGATAGCCAAGAAGTAGGGTAATGTTTTTGGACTGTATCTGTTCAACTATCGCGTAGTTGCCACAGTTCCGCGTTCTAGCATCGATGTATGAAAATCAAAACGTGAGTTTCATCATGTTGTAGCTTTAGAAAAAAGTGTACCTTGGGAAAACTTCTTGCGCTTGGCTGAGGGATCTTAATCGATCACCAAAGTTAAGCAACGTTCCCAGAAGCACACATTTGGATGAGTGACCGTTTAGTGGCATAACATTAAAGCACTTCCGGGCTTCGGAGGGCACGTTAAATATTCGATCGTGATAGTTATCGATTTATAGCAGTCGTTAAGTCATGGCAGAGGTCCTTGGGTGGTCCGATAAACTCTGACAGTAGAGGAAAAAAAATTACAGTCACGTTCCCAGCCGTTGCAGAATTAAGTTTTGTTGTTATTCCTCAGGAACCGTACAATTTTCCGGGATATAAAGTATCCTATGTACTATTCTAGAACCTAAAGTACACTGAGGCGACAAAAGTCATGGAATACCTCATAATATCGTGTTGAACCTCCTTTTGCCCGGCGAAGTGCAAAAACTCGACGTGGCATGGACTAAACACGTCGTTGGAAGTCCCCGGCAGAAATATCGAGCCATGCAGCCTCTTTAGACGTCCGTAATTGCGAAAGTGTTGCCGGTGAAGGATTCTATGCACAAACTGACCTCTCGACGATGTACCATAAATGTTTGATGGGATTCATATCGGGCGATCCTGGTGGCCAAATCATTCGCTGGAATTGTCCAGAATGTTCTTCAAATAAATGGCGAACATTAGTGGCCGGGTGACATGGCACAATGTCATCCATAAAAAGTCCATCGTTGTTTGGATACATGAAGTCCATCAATGGCTGCAAGTGGTCTCCAAGTAGCTGAACATAACCCTTTCCAGTCAATGATCGGTTCAGTTGGACCAGAGGACCCAGTCCATTCCATGTAAAAACAGCCCACACCATTATGGAGACACCACCCGCTTGCACAGTACCTTGTTGACCACTTGGGTCCATGGATTCGTGGGGTCTGCGCCACACACGAATCCTACCATCAGCTCTTACCAACTGAAATCGGGACTCATCTGACAAAGTTACGGTTTTCCATTTGTCTAGGGTCCAACCGATACGGTCACGAGCCTACGAGAGGCGTTGAAGGCGATGTCGTGCTGTTAGTAAAGGCACTCTAGTCGGTCATCTACTGATATAGCCCAGTAAAGCCAAATTTCGCCACACTGCCCTAACAGACACGTCCGTCGTACATCCCACATTGATTCCTGCGGTCTCGGTCATTAAGTTCAGGAGGTCGGCCACTGCGTTGTCCATAGGGGGAGGTTATGCCTGAAATTGGGTATTCTTGGCAAACCCTTGACACTGTGGATCTCGGAATGTTGAATTACCCTAACCATTTCCGAAATGGAATGTCCCATAAGTCTAGCTCCAACTACCATTCCGCATTCAAAGTCTGTTAATTCCTGTCGTGCGGCCATAATCATGTCAGAAACCTTTTCACATAAATTTCTTGAATTCAAATGAAAGCCTAACCAATGCACTGCCCATTTATACATTTGGTATGCGATACTTATACCGTCTCTACATGTGCATATTGCTATCCCATGACATTTGTCACCTCAGTGCTGAGGCGACAAAAGTAATTAAATATCTCCAAATTTCGTGTCGGAACTACTTTTGCCCGGCGAAGTGCAGCAACTCGACGTGGCATGGACTGAACACGTCGTTTGAAGTCCCCGGCATAAATATCTAGCCATGCAGCCTCTTTAGACGTCCATAATTGCGAAAGTGTTGCCGGTGAAGGATTCTGTGCACGAACTGACTTCTCGACGATGTCCCATAAATGTTCGATGGGATTCATACCGGGCGATCTTGGTGGCCAAATCATTCGCTGGAATTGTCCAGAATGTTCTTCAAATCAATGGCGAACATTAGTGGCCCGGTGATATGGCACAAAGTCATCCATAAAAAGTCCATCGTTGTTTGGGTACATGAAGCCCATCAATGGCTGCAAGTGGTCTCCAAGTAGCTGAACATAACCCTTTCCAGTCAATGATCGGTTCAGTTGGACCAGAGGACCCAGTCCATTCCATGTCGCATTAAATGTTTCACACAGTGCTAGGATTGGTGATGGGCTCTTGTCGCTCGAGTAACTCTTGGGGAAGCAAAGCAGCATGTCGCCGGATCCAGGCGGTAGTTTCCAAGGGTGATACTCGCTATCGGAGGACGACGATCTGGTCCGCCTAGTAAAAGGAGTCGTTACGAAGCGCTTTCGTAGAGGTTGGGTAGTCCTCGGCCCCACCAAGGTGGCGCGTGCAGATTCAACTCTTTACAATGCTGTTGATAGGTGTGGTAGTATCCACGCCCACCCACCGCGATTGGAAGGAGCGAAATCTCCTTATAATGGATTGCATTCAACTGCAGCCAATTAAAGCACAGTACTGCCATATTATAGTCTGGCAGCAGACTTTGATGGGTTCTGGCCGGTCTAGACAGCATGGATTAGTCTAACAAATGAAGTGGCTTAAATGCCTGATGTGTCTTTGTGGCTGAATAAAAATAGTAATTGGCGCTGTGCACACCGTATGTTGCTATGGAATTTACTCATGTCTCGTCTTTAAGGTCACGGGCAAAGGAGACACGATTACCCACACAATGTACATATAAGTACAGAGAATAATATCTCCCAGCTGTCAATTTCCAACAATAATAAATGGCCCCATAGGCTTTCTGGCTGACATAAAACTCCACAAAGTTAATACAGGAATATAAAATGCTCGCTCTACCATAATGTGAGGATTTTCATCGGCCCAGAACACAAAGTTGTGACAACTGACAGTTCTATTCAGTTTAACGATTACTTCATGGTACCAATAAATCACGCCAGTAAAATGTATGATATTGTAGTACATGTTCACAACCCACAAACAAAATTCAGCTTATGTACCTGGGTCGTTTTCATTCACAGCGAGAAGTTTACTGATTTAAAGTGTAATGGTTATTTGATTACAGTCACCGAACTCACGCGCAGTTTGCCGTATGGACTTCGATGTCTTGGGGGAATGTGTAAATGTTTACAATTCAGGCCCCACACTTCTTTCGTCCATTTCCGTTATCTTACTGTTGCACCTTCCTTAAAACATCTCGCATCTATTTCGGCCTTTAAAAACCAAGACTTCATCGTATCACTATTACAAATGACGGTGGCGCTGTAAATAATTCTGCTCTCCAGCGTCTCCGCACTCAAATCATGTTTCAACATTTCTAATAACCCCTTAAATTCACTGACCTCTCTCGAAAGAATACCTTGTCACCTCCATCCTTTCCTTTCACATTGCAGTGCTTCCGCTCGCGGTTGTAAAAGGAACGGGCAGCAGCAGAATAACATTTATGTTATTAACGTACAAAGAGTGTGAAAATAATTTGGGGCACAGGAAGAAGAATGAACTTTGTGAATAAAGGGCAGGGGGCTGGAGGATCATGATCTAAGTCGTTCGCCAATTTGGTTGACATCACAGCCGGTATTGTTCTCGGGAGTCTGGAGTGGCTATGTTATAGAAAAAATAATATGTTTTATCCCAAAAATCATACCAGAAGTTATTGGTGTTGTCTCGAAATCGCGTTTTAAGTGTAAACCGTTTTCAAAACAGGAAAAATGNCGAAATCGCGTTTTAAGTGTAAACCGTTTTCAAAACAGGAAAAATGCTGTCTTAAGTCTCCTCGAAGAGTCAGCTATATATTCCTCGAAGAGGGAATGCGCATAAAAGGCCTCTCGGGTAATAAAACATGTCATCCTAAAAGTTGCAATGCAAACTAAAGGCTCCTCGNTCTGGAGTGGCTATGTTATAGAAAAAATAATATGTTTTATCCCAAAAATCATACCAGAAGTTATTGGTGTTGTCTCAAAATCGCGTTTTAAGTGTAAACCGTTTTCAAAACAGGAAAAATGCTGTCTTAAGTCTCCTCGAAGAGTCAGCTATATATTCCTCGAAGAGCGAATGCGCATAAAAGGCCTCTCGGGTAATAAAACATGTCATCCTAAAAGTTGCAATGCAAACTAAAGGCTCCTCGNCGAATGCGCATAAAAGGCCTCTCGGGTAATAAAACATGTCATCCTAAAAGTTGCAATGCAAACTAAAGGCTCCTCGGAAATGAGTCATATAAACCTCGATGTGGCAAGCCAGACTAAAGGCTCCTCGGTAAATAAACCATATCATCACCAAAGTGGCAAGGCGGACTATACGCTCCTTGGGGAATAAACTGTATTATCAACAAAGAGGCAAGGTGGTCTAAAAAAGGCTCCTCGATAAATGAGTCATATGGCCCTCGAAGCGGCAAGTTAGACTAAACTCTGCTCAGGAAATAAACCATATTATCCTCGAAGTGGCAAGGCGGGCTAAAATCGCCGAACCAGATCCAGTGAATCAGGTTGGAGATCAGACATGCTTGTTAACATTATTTTCTCACATCGTCCATTTTGTATGTGTGTGTTCTTGAAATTGACCCACCCCAGTAACCTGAACTTGGAAAATCAACAAATAATTTAAGAAGAAAATTTTTTTTAAGTGTTAGGAACAAATTACACTGTTTTCCCCGACTTTCATGTTACATGTTAGAGAAACTGACCCTGGGCCCCATTAGCTTAAAATCGAAAAACTGAAAACAAATATAAAAAATTTAGAAAAAAAGTGTTATTTATGCAATAAACAGAGTTGGGTGTGTATGACCGTGACAAATCCATTCTCATAAAGATACAACAGCACATTCACGCCATGGTACATCGATCAGCAGGCTACTGATTATTCGGTTACTTCCAACCACTGTGCTAATTAAAGACTAACAATCAAGGTCTTTTAATATGCCCATATCCTTCCCAAAGCGAATTAATGGCATAACATAATTCACATATTCTCCCCCCCCCCTTTTTTTTTTCCAACACTTACATTTCAGAACTCGAATATCCAGCTCCCTAACCATTTACTCACCATATTTTGTACCACATCAAGATATGGACTCGGCAATTTTAGGTGGAATCAATATTGGGTGCAGTCAGTCTTAGTGCTGTCAATATTAATTGGAGTCAGTTTTGGGGAGAGTCAGTCTTGGGTGCAGTCAATGTTTCGACAAAATAGCTGGTCAATATGGAACGCTGGTCTGTTTGATTGTCCTGGTCGGCTGGTATGGCCCATTGGTATTGTCATTTGTTGTGGTCTGAGGCAATCACAACCGATACTGCCGACCTCCGGTTGCGCNACTCGGCAATTTTAGGTGGAATCAATATTGGGTGCAGTCAGTCTTAGTGCTGTCAATATTAATTGGAGTCAGTTTTTGGGAGAGTCAGTCTTGGGTGCAGTCAATGTTTCGACAAAATAGCTGGTCAATATGGAACGCTGGTCTGTTTGATTGTCCTGGTCGGCTGGTATGGCCCATTGGTATTGTCATTTGTTGTGGTCTGAGGCAATCACAACCGATACTGCCGACCTCCGGTTGCGCAGTAGGTTGGTGTGCCGTCAGGCTGCGGTACGGAAGGTTCTGGGTTTGAATCGTAGATTAAGTATGGAGGTTCAAACTAGGTCATAATAATGTTCGTAAGCTGTACCCTTTCAAGCCTTCAGAATTAACACCGGAGGACTTTAATCATCCATTTTCAATAAAACAATAAACAACTGTGGCTGAGAGGGTATTGTTGGCTGACGAAGTAGCCAATTAAATCTAGAAATGAGTAAATGCTGCTGAACGAATTTATTGTAGTTTGAAGATAGGGCCCATGGCATGGCGGTAGTTGGGAGAGGGGAGTCAAACTTTAACGTATAATAACATGAGGTATGGCAACTGATTGGCGAGTGGGAAGGGTACAGACTCATCGGTCGAAGTATAATCCGTATATAAATTATAGTAAACAATATTTACTAAGAGGAAGGGGAGGGATTGTTGTTGGTTAGAAAGAGTGCCGGTTGGGGGTCGGACAGTGAGAGTTTCGTTTGGTTGGTAGATAGCCACGGTGGATGATGATGGGGACGATCTATAGCGAGAGAATAGTGATGGGTTCAAGTTATGACAATGTTATGCTTAGGGAGTTGAGAGTCGGGTGGTCGGCTGGTGGCATGTGTGTATGTTGAGGGGGTAGTGCTAAGGTGAGTAAATAACGAAGAAATGCGGTGCTTCGAGTGGTGTGATGTATGTTTGGGTAGTGGGTAGGGAGAGAGAATGTGTGAAATGAAAAATTATTAATTCTGTTTTTTTTTAGGGGGGAGGAGAGTTGGCAGTTTGAGCGTTTATACTATAAATGGTTAATTGACACATTGATTGAAAAGGAATCGGCCAATCAGTTGGCTGCTGATTCTTGTACTTGGAAGTGACTGCTATGCTATCTTAATGAGAATCGAAACCTCGTAAACACACAATCCAACGTGATGTTTTTCATTAGTTATGTATTCTTCCTTAATATTTTACATTAATTTTTATTTCACATTTTAATCTTACAGGATTCATAGTCAGGGTCACTCACATCCAACACGGCTGCCGGGGTCAGTAGTGTAATTTGTTCTTAAATATTTAAAATTTATTCTTCAATTTCTACATTTTTATCAATATTTCTAGTTTAAGGTTATTGGGGTGTAGGTTAAGGTTGTCCACATAGAACATAATGGTCGAAGTTAGTAAAGCTTTTTTGTTTTATATCTTTAGTGTTTTTGAGAATTTTTTTTGTTTTTAAATTTGGTGTTACAGGCGTTACATGCATTATGGTGGTTAAAAAATTTGTCTATAAAATTACATCAATGTTTCGGAATTTTTTTAATTTTTATTATAATCTCCCGATTTTTTTAGTTGAAAGTACCTAAGTAAAAGTCAACGTCATGCACATCCAACCTAGCATTTGGAGACACAATTTAAATTGTCCCATAAATGTATTTTTTATACGCGATTTTACGAATTTGTCTTTGCTTTTCGAGTAAAGACAAATTCGTAAAAACTCAAGGGTGTCCAGACCAATATCACGAACATCCAACATGGCTTTTGGGTGTTGCTAATTTAAACAAACATGGCTGCTTACATACCAGACCCACTGAGCCTGGCTCGGATCTATCTGTTCCTTTCCACATAGAGTACTATAAGGCTCATTCCTCGGGTAACATTTCGTCCGCATTACCACTTTCATGACAGTAAGTTCCATTTCCTATGAGCTTTTAACCCACCTTGCTGCTATGAGGACGATATTGCCAGTCCTCGAAGAACTTCGAATCTACTTACTGCTGTGAGGATGTTTTAGCTCTCGCATCAAGTAGCCTCGAATTAGCCTTGCTTATTTGATAACTCGTTTGACACATTTGCCATTTTCTTTTGGACATTTTTTGGTGGGGAAATTGACATTAGGGAAATATCAAGAATTATTGAATGAATTTTGGAGGAAAACAGGAAATGTTGTCTAAAAGATTGCCGCTTGAGGAAGTCTAGTGCGACCCAGGCAGTGACTTCTACCAAGTTGGCGAATGTCTGTGGCCTCCGATCGCCCAGTACCTGCCTCTGAAATGCCATCATCCTTCTTCTACCATTATGTTGCAAAAAACCGCTCATGGTACTATTTGTAAGATAAATGTGGTGAAATTGTGTTAGATATAATTGATTTGTGATAATTCTGTATAAATTTCAGTTAATAAAGTAATTCAACATAAGGTTTAGAATTCCATTAGTTCACTTTTGACAAATGATAATAACTGCTAGTATACCAAGTTCAATTCAAACCTTGAGATACAATGAGTAACAATTAAATGTAACAAGGAGAAAATTCTGGAAATATTAACATATTTATTTAAAATAACTTATTTCATGCTTTTTGAACAGTAGTACAATTAAGTCAAATTTGTCTGCATTAGATTTTTTTTCTGAAAATAGTAACTTATAAATTAAAAATAACTTATTGTTTGATGCAGTAAAACTAGTACAATTATTTGAAATTAGTATGCGTTAAATTTGTTGTTTCTGAAATATGAAATTTAATATTTGTGTATTACATGTGGATTTTACAAAATTGGGGAAATTTTTGAGAAGTAATGAATTTTTAATGCTTACATCTTTCTACCAGATTTAAAAATCTATTAAAAATAGTTCTGTTTGTTTGCTGCAAATGAAATTAATCCATAGAATTAACTTCGCCAATATATTTAAAATAGGGGGTCTGTTTAAATAAATCAAATAAGTTTAAAAATCCTTAATCAGCAGAACTTTTATACCAGACCTAGAGGTATTCAGTTCTGTTTTTCCCGAAATATGAAGTGCGAATGTTTATTTTTTTCATTAGGCACTATATAAAATTATTGCTGACAAAAGACTGTAAATATGCATATTTTGTGCTCACAATTATTTCTGCCAGCATATTAATTTACACTGAAGTTCAGAGAAAAATGAAGTGTCTAATTAAATATAATTTGTTTGGCGATTAAAATTTTGGATTTCATGGCTTCCGGGCTGGAGCCACCTGTGGTTGGATTCTGGAACCGACGTTTCGCTATTTAATGCAGTACGCATCTTCACGGTATTTTACGGCGAATCACCGGCTCCAGAAATCAACCTGATGCGGCTGCAGCCCAGAAATCTAGACAGTCATCATGGCTATGGCCGCGAAAGCCTGCCAACATCTACCAATGAAATATTTTGTTGTGAAACCCCAATTACTTTTTGTTCTTATTTGGTTTCCCTAAATTGTAATGTATGTTTGCTGGAACTAAAAAATTAGGTTAACTGTACATTTGTTAAATAGTTTTGGTTTTTATGAAAACAATATCGAAAGCCAAAATGCAAACACAGAATGTTTTTCCCCCGAGCGCTACACCACAGTGACCTTAGCTAAAGAGCCAATTTTTAAAAATTTTTAAATACAAGAAATTTCAGCACGCCAAGTTTGAGTTAAATCCGTTAAAAGTATTACATAGCTTAAGAATAACAACGTTATGGTTTTGAAAATAACAAGATTACAGGCTGCCAAAATTTATATTTACACGGTTTTAACGATATATACAGATAAAGTAATAGGGCAAACTTTTAGGACTAATTCTACTTGTTGCTGTAAAGACAAAGTAGGGTATGTGCGAATGTTAAACATTTTTACAAATTTTCAAAATATCTGCTTTCAGCTGTAATACATAATCTGCTAAGCTGAATAACTACGTTTAGTTCTTCAGCTTAGCAGATTATGTATTACAAACAGTAGCTACGGTTTCAATGGGCGTGATTCATAGGCTTTCACAATCGCGTCTCTAATTGCATCCAGTGTTCGTGGCTTTCTGGCGTACATAGTGTCCGACAGAGTTACCTTAAATATCAAACTACCTTAAATGTGGTTATCTGGGTGAGTACTGAACACCTCTTCGTTGAACTATCAACCTCGCAACAAATGTTTCATCAGGAGCGACACTGTGTGTCGATGGTGTTGTGGCGGTGCACCGTGGAGAAAGCAGTTGTCTGGCGGGTAAAGTTGATAACCTCTGACACAATAATTACATGAAAAATGAGACTGCAAATCTCACCTGCCACACTTCCATCAAAGATAAATGGCCCCATAAGTTTTCTAGCTGGCGTACAACACAACTATTTCATATCAGGAAAATGTAATGCTCGCTCTGCGTCAATGTGAGGATTTCCATCGGCCCAGTACACACACTGGTGACAACTGGTAGTTCTATTTAATTTAAATTTATTTCATGCTACCAAACAATCACATCAGTAAAATGTATGTTGTCGTTGAACATGTTCACAACTACGCACAAAATTCGACTGCGAATTTGGGTCGTCTTCATTCATAGCGTGAAGTAATTTCATTTACACCGCAATGGTTATTTTATTACAGTCACCTAACTCACGCGTGGCTCACCGTACCAACTTTGACGTCCTGGGGGAATGTGTGAATGTTAACAACTAAGTCCCCGCACTTATTTCGTCCACTACTGTTTTCTTCGTGTTGCACAACCCTTAAATCGCTTTCCACATATTTCGGTAACGTTCAAAACTCTGACTTCATCGTATCACTATAACAAATGATGGTGGAGCCGTTTCGAATTCTGCTCTCTATTGTCTCTGCACTTTAATCGTGTTTTCACATTTCCCAAGACACTTAAATTTCACCAACCTCTCTTGAAAGAATACCTTATCACCTCCATCCACCCTTTCCTTTACAATTCTAGTGGTTCCGCTCGTAACTGCAAATGGAACTGGCAGCAGCAGAATTACGTATATGTTATTAACGTACAAAGTGTGTGAACATACTTCGGGACACAGGAANGCCATTCACCAATTTCGTTGGCATCAGAGTCGGTGTTGGCCTTGGCAGTCTGGAGTGGACATATTTTTTTTCATTATTGTCCCGCATCGTCCATTTTGTATGTTGAGTACCTTGAAATTGACCCAAGTAACATAAACGTAAAAAATCGAAAATTAATTTAAGAATAAAAAATTCTGAAAAATTTTGGAACAAATTACATTATTTAGCCCAACATTCATGTTACATGTTATTGAAACTGACCCTTATCCCTATTACTTTCAAATCAATAAGTCAGAACCGAATATAAAAAATTAAATATAAAAAATCAAGAAATAATTTTGATACTAATGCAAAAAGAACCGAGTTGGATGTGTATGACACTAAGAGTTCGATTCTCATAAAGATTGCCGAGCACATTCACTCCATAGTACAACGATCAGCAAGCTACTGATTATTCGGTTCCTTCTAGAACCACTGTGATAATTAATGACTAACGATATTGTCGATCAATCTGCCAACATCCTTCCCTAAACGAATTAATAGTATTATATAACACACATCTTCTCTCGCATCCTTTCACTAACACTAACATTACACCACGAGAAAATCCATCTCCCTCACCATTTTCTCATCATACGTTGACCCACCTCTGGAGTTCGACTTTGCAGGAGCCAGTCTTGGGTGGAATCATTATTGGGAAGAGTAAACCTTAGGTGTTGTCAATCATGAGTGGAGTCCGATTTGGTGAGAGTCAGTTGTACATGCAGTAAGTCTATGGCCATAATGGATGGTTAGTATTGTAAGCTGGTCTGTTTGGTTGGTCTGGTAGGCTGGTATGACCATTTGTAGTGGTCTGAGCCTATCACAACCGATGCTGCCGACCTCCGGTTGTGCAGTAGGTTGATGTTCCGTCGGTCTGCGGTACGGGAGGTTATGGGTTTGAATCCTAGGCAAGGCATGAGTGTTTAAGTTAGGTCATAAGTTTTTTCGTAAGCTGTACCCTGACAAGCCTTCAGAAATAAAACACCGGGGGACTTCTTTATCTATTTCCATTAAAGCAATAAACAACTGTAGCTGAGAGGGTATTGTTGACTGATGAAGTAGCCAATTAAATCTAGTAATGAGTAAATTCTGCTGGCTGAATTGTTTGCCATTTGAGGATGGGCACATGGCTGGGTGGTTGTTGGGAGAGAGGAGTCACACTTTAAGTGGGCAATCACATAAGGTATGACAACTTATTGGTGGGTGGGAGGGGTACAGACTGATCGGTCAAAGTATAATCCGTAAATGTAGCCCAGTAAACTATCTGGAGTAAGATGAAGGGTACGATGGTTGTTGTTTAGGGAGGGGTGAGGTTGTTGGTGGGACAGTGAGAGGGGTGGAGATTCGTTTGATTAGTTGATTACCAGGGTGGATGATAATGGAGACGATGTGTAACTAATGAATAGTGATGGGTTCAAGCGATGACAATTTAATGGTAAGAAAGCGGAGAGTCTTATGGTTGGCTGGTGCCTTTGGTGAATGTTGAGGATGTTGTGCTATGGGAAGTAATTGACGAAGAAGGCGGTACTTTGAGTGTTGTGGTGTATGTGTGGTTTAACGGTAGGGACAAAGGATGTGTGTGTTTTGAAAAGCCAATAATTCGCTTTTGGAAAGGGGGGGGGGGGAGATTTGGCATTTTGAGCATATACAGAATGAGTATAAAAGAATACCGCAATTTCGAAGGTCTATAATAACAAAACCAAACAACCTGCAACCTTGGTTGATCAATCAAATATACCGTGGAACTGTGAAGTTTGTTTACCATATCTTCATAACTGTTTATTGTGACCACCACGAGCGGCCCGAATGACATCTACGCGATAATCAAACTCGTTCCACACTCTTGTCAGCATGTCCGGTGTTACAGTTTGGATGGCGTCCGTAATTCTCGTTTTGAGTTCGTCTTTGTTAGCCGGCAATGGTGGAACAAACACTTCCATAGAAAAAACCGCACGGGGTAAGATCCGCGCTTCTTGTGGGTCAGTGATGAAGAACCTGGTCACCAGCTGCTCCTCGACCAATCCAGCGTTGTGGCAATGCGGCAACGTCTCTTTCAGGTATCCGCGAACAGCTAGGTGCCAATGGGGTGGCGCAGCATCCTGCTGGAAAATGAAATCCCCCACCGCCTCTTCTAACTGAGGAACCAACCACTCTGTTAACATGTCCAAATAAGGGATTCCAGTAACAGTGGGCTGATGAAAAAAGAAAGGGCTGAAAACAGTGTCTTTGGATACAGCTCAAAACACGTTCACTTTGGGGGAAGTGCTCGTGTTCGGTGGTTTCATGCGGAGGCTCCTGACCCCATATACGCACATTGTGCCGGTTCACCTTACCATTTGTATGGAACGTCTCTTCTTCGCTAAAAACCAGCTTAGACATGAAGGCATCGTCTACCTCGTTCTGGGTACTCAAAGGAAACATCAGACCACCCCCTTCACATTGATGTGTCAAAGGCGAGCTCGCTTCCCCCTCACTATCTCAAACCGAGAGTTACGAACGCCATCCAAACCGTAACACCGGACATGCTCACAAGAGCGTGGAACGAGTTTGTTTATCGCGTAGATGTTATCCGGGCCGCTTATGGTGTTCACATTGAACATTTATGAATATATGGTAAACAAACTTCACGGTTTCACGGTTAATTTGATTGGTCAATCAAGGTTGCAGGTTGTTTGGTTTTGATATTATAGACCTTCAAATTCGGGGTATTCTTTTATACTCATCCTGTATGTTTTTAATGGGTAATTTACACTTTGAATTGAAAGGAATCTACTAATCAGGCGCCTGCTGATTGTTGTACAATGGAGTGACTGCTCTGCCATCTTTATGAGAATCGAATCTTCGTAATCACACAAAAACAACTTTTCCTTTTGCATAAGTAATGTAATTCTTTATTTTTTTAACTTTAGATAAAATGATACTTAATTAAATTTTAATATTTTTATCTACAAACAATTTTAATAATTGACAATTTACGTTAACGTATATTTTAAATTTTAGGTTGTTTTGGTATTCGGTTTAACTGATTTATTAGGAGTTATATACCATTACTAATCGTCAATATATGCACTAACAAACACTGTTTTTGTCTTAATTGTCACAAAAATTACAAACAAACTCTCAAGCTGTATTTTCGAACGTAGGCAATCGAATGAGTTCTTAATAATATATATGCATTTTATTTAACTATATATTTCGTTCACAATATAATTTTTTATGTTAAACATAGTCGTTTAGTTTACTTGATTGTGTATTTCGTTAGATAAACAAAATCAATTTTTTTTTTTATTTTGTTTACTGAATCAAAATTTAGTTAGGGCTACTGAATATATACTATCAGGCCCTTTGCAGAGAATTATTAGGTTGGCCAGAACAATCTTGTCACTTACCCGATCATGAACCAGACGTTTTCGATGTGGAGGGAGGTCCAATGAACGCGCAGGTCAAGGAAGCACTGTGACATGGTTGTCGTGTAGGGACCGTTGGGCGATGTGCAGTCCTGCATTGCTCTGTTGGTACAGGGCCCCAGACTGGCACTGAAGATAGAGGACAACAACAGGTTCCAACACCTCCGTGATACAGCTGTTTCAGGTCGGTGTATCACCGAAGCAGACTAGGTGCCAGTGGGACTGGAATCTGACGGTATTCCATACCATAACTCCAGGGCTGAACTGGTACGACAGTGCATAATTCTGGACTATGGCAGGATGACCGCGAAACACAGTTGTGACAATCTTGGTGCTGCTAGCAGAGCGGGATTCGTCCGAGAAGTCTATGGCATGCCATTTGTCCCTCCATCTTAATGTTCTACACACACTAGCAGCCGCAGACACCTGCAGCGAGCAGTCAATGCCTGCCGCAGTAATGGTCGTCTGGACAAGATGACATGATACTGTGAACGGCGATAAACTGTGGTTACGGACACAGATTGGCGTGCGGCATGCCTGAACTTCTGAGCGACGGTGTTTGATGTGGCTGTACGGTCCGTGTTAGCAATGCGCACCAGATGCCGTTGGCTTCCTGCTATTCTCTCAGCCCGTCCCTCCTCGACCCGCTAATCCCTTGTCCGCTTCACTCACAATGCCACTGCCCCTAAGCAGCTCCCCGACCACCTCTTATACACTGCTCAACAGTGTAGCTGTTGGCACCTGTGCTGCTCCACTCAGCTTAATAACTAATCACGCCATTGCCCCTCCCTGCTATACACATTCCTCTAATGTGGGTTCCTTCAGGCACGTCCTTCTTTGTGTTGCAATTGTAATGGCCAGCAGTGTATATTTGAGTGGTTTATATAATGGCATTTTCATGCTGAATATTGCGATAGCTAACTGTGTGTGCATTTTTATTATTGATGGGATATTTATTACATAACATTCTCCATGTTATGCTACAAACTTACCAAACTATCCACTTGCCGAATTTGCTAATATCATAATAATGGTTTCGGAGGTATAACTGAGCACACACAAATTTTAAATAATTGGCATTTTGAATATAAGCATCAGGTATAATCAGAAACTTAAATTCCGATGTCCTTGGTAAGCTGTAACATGTGTATTGAGTTTTGTAAAATTGTGTTAAATGGTTGATAAGTGTTCAGGTAGCCAGCGCTGGGCACGGGTGAGGAACTGGAGTCAGCTGTACCTGCGCCCGAGATGGTGGTGGCTACGTAGCGGATGGAAGATAGAATATTTCACTGTGGATAAATGAGTGACTTTGATGCAATCAAGGAGTGAAGATCCTTGCACGATTTTATACTCTATATTAACTATAGCACTTAGTTTTCTAACAATAATGTTTTATTAGTATGAACCAAATTAAGCAGATACCATCTCTTAGCAAGAAATATTTATTGTTAGTTTCATTTTATTTCCCACAACCAACATTCAAATGTTATATCATATGAACATGATATAAACGAAAATGTATGATGGCGTACATGAGGGTGGGCGGGTGAAATAAAACTATTAAGGGGGTAGTATCCTTAATAAATTTGCTTACTATTGTGTATTTTCTTTATCAATCTTGCTTTAGTACACTATACGATCATAACTGAGTACTTACAAGTTCAGAGATTTGTCTTTTTAATACGTTGTTAAGGAATAATTAAGTTTTTATTGTCCATTTTATTAAATTTGCTCCATGATCGGAGGATAATTTCATGTGTTAAACTTCCCTTTTTTAAACCAATTTGATTGTATTCTATGCTTTACAATGTCTTATTTTTTCGTTTTTCGGTTGTAACCCTCCGAAAACAGTTTCTTTCTGTACCCCTCGAAACTGAAAATTTCGACGCGCATTTTAAATTACAACTACAGACAAACGAAAAGGAGTACAGAGAAACTAAAGAAAGTATGTCATGAGGGAATGCACATAGATTCAATTAGTGACCTGACTATCTCGTAAAAATACTAGCTGGTGGAGATATAGTCCAAGTAGCCGTTTTTAGCAAAAAGGCTACTGGAAGGTAGCGCCCTCTTCACTCTGTGGCCACTGTCCGAACTCGGTGTAAGCCTGCGTGTAAGCATTCCTGGATTAGGGGGGAGAGGAGGGAGCGGCCAAGAGTGGGCAGGGAGCAGAGAATGAGTTGCGGTATTCCGTTGGTGTTGTCGTGAAGGCGGGGAGGGGGCCGTGTAAGCCGTGGCCTCGAGGAGCGTAGTAATTCTCAGAAATGTAATGACGACTGACAATAACCAGCCCTTCTTCAGCTAATGTCGCTATACATAAATTCCTAGGAAGGAATTGTACTCTATATAATTTTTTTTGGTTAGAATTATGAACATTTTTGCATTTTCATTTCGCATTTTGTATTTGCATTTCAAATAGCATTTTCATTCTTAAAATACAATTCCAAAAGTTTAAAACATAGCAATAGTTTTTTTCGAAGCAAAATTTTTTTTTTTTTCATATTCTGAACGTACGAGTATTTAGATGTACTTTACATCTTCTCCCATGCACAAAAAAACCTTAAATAGCTATCTGAACCCATTATTCTTAGATAACTAGGAGTATTACAGATTATTAGAATTGCAATCAAAAATATAGGTAATTGGGGCGAATATAACTATGCCGATTGAACAGTCAAATATTGATTCGGAGTTGCGTGTCGATTCGCTGCCGACACATACAACACTATTTATATATGTTCGTCAAGTATACAGCACTGGTTTTGGAAAATGTGGTTCTTGGTTATGGCGTAAATATTACACAGTCTAAATTTTTGTCATATGAATTTAACAGTAAAGGGGTTGCTAATTTTTTACACATCTGTTCACATGCTGCGCACAAATACTGCACAGACTAAACTATTTCTACAAAAGAGTTCGGCAAGTGGTATTTAATAAAACGATTAATTTTTTCGTACCATGTACACAAGTTTATTATAGATATTGATGACGTATAATGAATGCTTTTACTGAAAAACCTCAGAGATTCAGCGAGTATGCAATGGTTATAATAAATAATTGGTAATGCTCTTCAATACAGCTAAATGAAAAAAAAACATGCAGGCTTATGTCAGTTGTGTAACGACAGTTGCCTTTTACTTTTTTATCACCATCAAATAACAATTTTTTTAATTTATTTTTATTATTAAAATATATAATGACTGACAGCCCTATTTCAACACTAAAAACCAAATACAGCTGTTTATTGTTTAGTTTTAAACTCAATCGGATAAAATAGGTAATTTTATTCATGTAAACATTTTATAACCTTCAAAAATTTGGTTGTGTGATATTTATTAGGAAAGTCCAAACAATAAAATACGGTAACGATGTTTCTTTGTTCCATTTTCGTTTTTTTTTTGTCACATATTCTTGTGTAAGTATTATGCACTCATAAACTTTAACAATGTAAAATGCAATGGATTTACTCAAAAGGTTTTTTTTTCTTATACATCAGATCCTTTGCAAAACTGTCAGCAAATGGAAATCAACGACCTTTGTTTTTTGATACGTTTGTGGAATTCTTCCTCGGCATTTTTCCTAAAACTATGCTTCTCCACATCTTATATGAAGGGTTCTACATCTGAAAACATCAGTCCACGAGGGTGTTATATCACAGCTACGCAAATAACCGCACGTGTGCATTGGCCGATTGACAGCATAGTACTACAAAGCGGCTAACCAACGGTGCTGTTGTGTGCCAAGTAGAGGTGGTTGTAACGGTATAGTGTGATTCACAGCAACCGAACTGTGCAGGGTTACCTTAGAAGCGACCTTTGTGACGCGTCACTTGGCCCTCGCCTGTTCTACCTGGACGTTTTTCTGGTCGACGCATCATCATTCCAAAGCTAACGTTATGTTATTTTTGTTTTGTTTTCATATATATAAAACAATTTATAGTGATATTTTTACGTTGTAGGGTTGTGTGTTATTGCATAATCGTGAATTTCGTTTAAAAAATGCCTAAGACTAGAACGTATCCGTCACAAAGTAAGAAGAAAACCAAAGGCTCTCTACATATTAGAAGGCTTCAAGCAAAGAAAACTGAGAAGAGCACATCGATTGAAAGGTATGTGGCTATTAAAATTCGACTCCTTGGATTACCGTGACATCATTTCCACTATGGCAATATTGATATTATAAAAGTAAATAGACCAACTCAGTCGTTAATAAATGAAGCTAATCATTGTACCGTCTAGGTACTTAAATAGTATACTTCGGAAAGGAAGTTTTTGTGACCGTAAATATGCTTATAAGCAATGTAAACCTTTTTTTTTTACCACCTAGAATTGCTTTTTATAACAAATACTGATACACCACAGGCTAAAAATCTTGAATCTGTTTTGGCTTATTATTAAACAAAAACATTTTATTTTAAAGCAATGAAGTCATTGCAAAGACACTCAGCCTATTACCAAAAAAATATTGCAAATAATGGTGCTTATTGGCTTGTAGTAAAATGCTGATTTCTGGAAACCTTGTTTTATTATTACAGGGAGAAGGTTATCAATAATGCCATTTCCACTGCTAACGATGATCATCTTTCTGGAAAAGAACGTGAAGAAATTGTACATACACCTACGAAGGACCACTTTTCTCAGATACAAAATACTCCTCATTCGTTCCACATTACAACGTGCAAAAATAACAAAAGGTAAGAAATGTTGTGTTTGTATAGTTGTTATATAATCCGCAAGACTCCCTGATCGCAGATATACCTGGTTAAGTGTAATAGAAGGCATTGAAGCCTACACCAATATAAATAAAGTGTATATATATATATATATATATATATATATGTGTGTGTGTGTGTGTGTGTGTGTGTGTGTGTGATTATTCAGCATATAGGCAAATACTATACATGTAATTTCATAATACTTACTGTCTGCTTATTACACATCACTGCTATCCGCATTACGTAAAGGATGTATGCTTACGAAAATGTTTCAGTCCACAAGTCCACATTTTTAGTTACATGGCACATTATGTCACTGGCCGATTAACAAATGGGCGTGTTCTAATATTTATGTCCGTAATTACTGAATGTATTTCATATTAAAATATGCATGCCATGAATGTAAGTTCAGTTTTTAAAGCGCTTTAAAAATGTTGTTCTAGGAGTGAGTGTGGGTTTTCGAACGGAATACCAGTTAGTCAGACGAATAGGCCTTCGCGCCAAGATGCTCCCCCTCTCAAAACCTATTCGAGACGTCCACAAAGAAACGTTACACCTCCAAGAGCTCCTACGCCACCATGTGAAGATTTAATGGACTGGTAAGAGTTTTTTTATGGTGGGAAAGGAAGGTGGGGCAAGAATCAATAAGTTCAGAAAAAAAAGTCTCCCTATTTAAAACGAAATATGTAATTTGTTTACATCGTTCCTGTTAACTTCTTGTTTGGTTTTATTATTCTTAAATTTAAATAGTTTTTGTGCCAACAAGTTGAAACTATTTTTGTCACAGTTTGTACTGATGAACATCTTCAGTACCATAAAAAGTAGACGGTACTTGCACAATTAGGTTGCATGAATGTAGACACACTTTAAATGTATACTGGACATAGAGATGGTTTTTAAAGTAATTTGCGTCTATAGTGTTTCTTTTCGGCATTTAATGTTGTGCAACCATTTTTTTGCAGTGATGAATATCTCCCCGATGTTGTTGTTGAATCCAGCACCAGTGACCCTTCCAAAGTAGTCCGAATTGAAGGACGCCGAATTGTTGAT
>NQII01007333.1:57888-91001 GCA_002778355.1 Clitarchus hookeri | reverse complement strand
GGCTGGTTATCAACGTCCTCACGGGTCAACGACGTTATCTGCCCGCGACCCGGCGCAGCTGGGTTCAACGACCGCCAGTAACCCACTTCTCGCCCGCCCAGATAAACACATTTACATTTGACACGGCTGACGAGGTGGAAGAGGGGGAGGGAGGCACCACCCCTCCCCCCCGGGCCAATCGCGGGACGCCTGCCACCCCTCACACTGACGTCACACCGGTAATTATTCATTCCATGGAAACCCATACCCCACGTCAGAAATAGCGCTCTTATCCCTCCCCCCCTCCACCCAGAGACACGAGTCGGTGACCTCATGGGAGATGTTGATATCACCCTCAATTAGGGAACGATTCACTGCCATCGCGATTGCTCAAAAACACGACTTTTCGGGCGGTGAAAAGGACCCAAGTCCATTCTCAAGTTTCAAAAAATTTTTAAATAATTAAAACCAGCATTTTAAAACCGTTAATTGATCGACGCGAAAATAAAATTGCATTTTCTGCGCGTACTAAATGGTCACACGAATTTTCGAGAAATTTCCCTCCCGATATTTGCTACCCCCACACCCTGCCATTACTCGCACCATAAACATCAATATGGGAAGGATGAAACGGGAACTATGGTATTACGTGAAGCTGAGCAAGTTTGTTGCTGGTTTAAGTCAGCAGGAAATANCATCGTCTTATTCCAGACTTCGTGAACCCTGCTCCGCGCAACTCTTCCAGGCGTTACGTGTTCGTGTCGACGGCTTGCTGCAAAAGAAACGAAGGCAACGACATGCGCATTATCTATTTTTTGACACAAGTTCCATCACAAAAGGGTTTAACGAAATGTTTTGTACTACAGGCTTTATGATGTTGTTACGGCTTCTCTTCGTTATTAATTTCTAGCTTGTGACAGCCGGAAAGAATCGAGTGTTTTATTTCTTTGGGGCGATTATACAAATGACACTGACAACAGCAGTCAAGTAATAATTGCATTAATACAAGTTTGTCAACAAGGCGCAGCTACATTAACCTTGCACAGAGCAGGCATAACGACTGAATTTTGAACTCATAATTCGGCAAAATACTAACTGCGACAAATTATCAATATCATGACGTAACTACGAGATCGTAGCCTAGTTGGGTGTAGGGGTATGGTCCCGAATTTTCTTTTTAAAAAAATATCAACAGAAAACCTAGAAACGATATGGCGGGGTGAGGTTCCCCCATGATGTCAGGTCATGAAGGTTGATTTAACGAAAGACGGGACAAGACAAGGCAACCCACCCACCACCTTCCCTGCGAGGCGCCAGTGACGTCAGCAGAGGGCTGGGAATGCCTGGCAGGTAGAGGGGAGGAAGAATCCACGCGCGTGCCGTTAGCTTCCAGTTCCAGGTAGGCTGCTGTGACGTCACGCGGCGCCGAGACCTACCGCAACAATGGAGAGTACCGTAGGAACCACGGGCTGTCCGGAACAGCGCGCGCCGACTTATTTCCCCATTTTCACTTCGGCGCCTAGGTTTGCTTTCCCACGGAAAATATTCGTCACGCTACTCGCTTAGGATCTACTTATCTGCTCGTGTTGTATCCTTGCGCCATGGACCCGATCGCTTTATTCCTAACGTCGATCAAGTGGAACTGCGGAAATGTCGGCGCCGTAAACACGTTACCAATTCGCACTCTCGCGTCTGTTAAACAAACACAAACTAAGTTAAATAAAACCAATATTCTTAAATTGAAAACGTCGTAACATTTATCTCCCCCCTTCTTAGTAAGACTCGCTGGTGACCATCTTTCCCCACATGTCGGGTGGGATGGGACTGTACGGTAGACCAGGAGTACCCCGAGAAAACCCACTGGCGATCCGAGCTCAATCGGGCCGCGATGACGACACACCCCGTCGTCGAAGAAATCTGCCAATGAGACGTCGGTCGGGGAGTGGACGACATCGTAGCGCGAACTCGGGTCAACGACCTCTGATCCAATGTTTATAGACTCGGGACGTGGAGCGAACTGTCCACTACCCGTGCTCGATGTACGCAAACAGCATGCAATCGAACCAGGGCGTTCCGAGGCAGTAGCAAAAAAAAAAAATAAGCACTGGGCAGTTACGATAGGTGGCCTAATTTCCAGGCGGGAAAAGTGGGGCGCCCCCCTATCTACCCCCTCCCCCGGTCACGCGGTGTCGGAACAGAGGTGACTGACTTCTTGTGTAACGATCCGTCGAGAAACTGCAGGTCGATAGCCGATCGACTCGGGCTGACAACACGCTGGCCCGCGAAGGCGCCACGTAACCGGGACGGGAGAGATACGTTCGCAGGCGCTGCATACGACGCACAAAGAAGGACGTTGCATCACGGGCCACGTTCCACTGCCTCTCACGCGCGCTGGCACGCAGCTGCCCTGGTCGACCGTGTATCGAGGCTAATCCCTCTCAAGCGAGACATATCGATACCATGTTGCATCTATCTCAAGAGGACTATGTACTAACGTATCTACGTACACAAGAGTTCTGGAAATACGACTTTTTGCCAGGAAAAGTTAAGAAACAATTATCTTTTTACTTATATCTATCATTTAAAGGGTATTCACAGAGAAAAAGATGTGTGGAAGAGGTCAAATATCGCATTTCTAAAGCTTAATATTTGTAATTAGTGTCTACAAAATGAACAGTATTCGTACAAATATAGAAAAATGCATTTTTTTTTTGGCGACCAACGCTCTTAAAGGACGTGAAAACTTTTCTTTGCGTAATTCAGTCACACGCCTGATATTAAGGTGAAGCGATCCTAGCTAATCTGATATTCACATACATTCCACCATAACTAGATTTCCAGATTTAACATTTAACAAACTAAGATTGTTATGGCACACGGAACATCTTAAAAATTANACGCATAAAAAAAATTTGTAGTTTGCGACACCAGAAACCATAAATTAATGTGGGAATGAAAGGGTTGGTAGTTGTTTTGTCCTGCGCGGGAAAATACGGATGCAACTGAAACTGTGGGTAAAAATTAAAAAAATTATGTTCGGTCGCCACCTTTGCCACATGGTTTCAAATATTTGTAAAGGGCGTTCGCGGTAAACTGCTTAAGATCTACTCGCATGCATTTAGTGTATTCTTTCGTTATANCAAATATTTGTAAAGGGCGTTCGCGGTAAACTGCTTAAGATCTACTCGCATGCATTTAGTGTATTCTTTCGTTATACGAAAAATTAACGTTGTCCTGGGCTTCAGTACTTTATTTGTGCGCCGGTCAAGAGAAACACTGGCATTACTGGGCAAATATATATTTTACAAATTTGATCATTCCTACACATATCTACATTAAAAGAAACAGAAAGTCAAACAAATCATTTCAGCATNATATTTTACAAATTTGATCATTCCTACACATATCTACATTAAAAGAAACAGAAAGTCAAACAAATCATTTCAGCATCCTGAAACGTCTACTTAACACTTTTAATTAAACGTTAATACACGGGACTACTTTCACCTGCGTCATTACCAACTTAACTGGGCGCATGCCAGTGTTGCGTGCCCGTTAAAATATACACAGGTCGAGGCAGTAACATTTTTCAAAGGTTGATTTAAAAAAAAAAATGCTTCAATAACAATGCACAGCCCATAAAAAATAAATACAAACTGGGTGGAAGTTCTCCGCCTCAAAAGGTCCAAGCTATTTTTCGAGGGGGNCACAGCCCATAAAAAATAAATACAAACTGGGTGGAAGTTCTCCGCCTCAAAAGGTCCAAGCTATTTTTCGAGGGGGTTTTTGTGTTCATTTTTTTTTCTCTCCTGTGAAAGTGTGTTGGTATAGTCCATTCACTGTTACTTTCAATTTTTCTGAAGCCCTGCTAAAGTTCTAGTTCCAGGATATTCCTCCGCATCCCGCAAACAAAGCTTAACAGTGTCTATAAAATTGCACCAAAGGGACAACGCGCCGCATTTGTGCGCACTCAGCGAAATAAAATTTTACATAATAACTATTTCTTACTAGACATTACTAACACACCTATTTCTCGCAGTTTTTGTTCATATCAACTATGAATAAAATATTATAATATATAGTTGCAATATGAGTAAAATTTCAATTTAACCAAAAATAAGGTACCTTGACGCCAACGCAAGTATAAACGCTTGCGATGCATAGCATACTTAGTAAACAAACAAATTCGTCATAGGTGGGATAACCTTTCAAAAGTTTGATTCAAAACGCGATAAAGAAACCGAGAATAGTGTACATATTAGAATGCCTGTGATTTATTGTGAAGGTGTTTGAGAAGAGTGGTGCGCCAGGCGGGCTGGCAGTCTATCGCAACTCGCGGTTCTTTGCTCTGCGGGGCTGTGTGTAGATGTAGGGACGTTGATATGAAACATAATACCGATATTATTTTTATATTTGTTATTTAAGTGCCGTTTTACAATATTATACATCTAAAGACAAACATCGATTTTCGATACACCGGAATTCGATATTTTATGTATCAAAGGACTTGAGGTATTGCAAGAAGTTGCANACAAACATCGATTTTCGATACACCGGAATTCGATATTTTATGTATCAAAGGACTTGAGGTATTGCAAGAAGTTGCAACGCCTTTTTTTCGGGTGCATGTTGCCGAAATAAACATGGGAAATTTTGATTTTTTTTTTTGCATTCAAAACAGTGTTTATTAAAAGTAAAGAGCATTTGATAAAAATTGATTTCAATAAAATATCGTAGAAATATATCGGCCACGTATATCGATATATCGTCGAAATAGTATCGTAAATTCGATATATCGACATTTTCTCCAGCATNTATATATCGGCCACGTATATCGATATATCGTCGAAATAGTATCGTAAATTCGATATATCGACATTTTCTCCAGCATCCCTGTGTGGGCGGGCATTTTCCAGCTACAAGGAGTTACGTCATGCGGTTCGCAGGAACAGTGGAGGCGGGAACGAGGCGCCCACCCACTCTCCCTGGCCAGGTCGCTGGAGCTGGAACTGGCTCCAGGTGGAGGGGGTAGAGGGGAAGGTGGAGGATCGAGATCGGCGATCGTGGGAAGCGACGCGGCGAGCCGTGAAGTGTCTTGCGTTCCCCGAAAATAAAAGCTGCCCTACACTTGCGCGCGCGCACACCGGGGTGAACGTCCGGGGCTGACCTTCCCCTCTTGGCGCCAGGCGTGGGCCGCGTCCATCTTCGCCTGCGGGGGTGAGTCTGCGGCACAAGCCGCCACAAGTTAAGGCTCGCCTTCACCTTATTATGCACGACTTCGTGCCATAATTTCAGCATCACAGACAATATTGGAAACGTTTGACTATAGAAAATTTACAATTTACTAGTTGCTTAGCAATTTTGCATCTAATTTTCAATGTGTGTTATTTCCTGCTTGCAAAAAGGCAAGTACCTATTGATAAAATATAAATATGTTCCTGACTGTTAACAAGCAGATAACATGCAATTAAAATTACGTACAAAAATATTACACAAATCAGGTAAAATGTAAATTCTCTATAATCGTACATTGTCAGTAATTACCATGAATCCGAAATTATGACACGAAAACGAATACGTTGTGCATAATAAGGNTATAATCGTACATTGTCAGTAATTACCATGAATCCGAAATTATGACACGAAAACGAATACGTTGTGCATAATAAGGCGAGGCCAAACATTAAGGGGCCTACGTAATTGTCATGTGTGTATATCTTTGTAAGCATTCGTGTATATTATAATTTAAAAAAAATATGGACTATTTTAACGTAAATCTTTTTTTCAGGACAGAAATTGAAGTCGATGTTTTCTTGGCCATTCATAAATGTGTTTATTGAAACATAAACGTCTTCATTGGAAAGAGTCAAAGCCAGCCAAAATCCCTTGATTAAACGTTTGTTTACGATATTTATTCTTCCGTAAAACAGTGTTTTAAACTATAACGACAGTGCAGTATTGCTTCGCAACAGATTGGTATATTGAAACCCTATTCTGACGAAACACAACAGGCGCCAAGCTTGTTTACGCTATCTTCCATCGCCATCGTAGTGCTTCCTTACGGCTGGGTACGACCTTGAGGTGTTAACAAAAACGTTACTAGGTATTCCCTTAGGTGGAGACATCCCATTTATCTTATTTTTTTTTTTAAACATCTTCGTAATAATTTTTTTTTTACATTTTCGCAATCAAACTTCATGATCGAAGCTTGACGTAGTATAGGCCCCTACTTAACAGAATTGTTGAAGTCTGTATTGTTTCAGACATTCCCGCATTTTCTCACGTCGGGCAAAAATGTATTAAATAATTTGGGAACCTGACTACGGTTACTGATGCAGAACGAGTAACGGGAGGAAAAAAGTTAAATTTCGAAATGAATGTTGAAATGTTTCCTGTGCCTTCACAAGCTTGGTGTATTAGATATAGAATCCAGAAATCTAACTATAGAGGAATATATGTAAACACAACATGGCGGGGATATTTACATATTAAGACAGTCAAAGACAACATTTTCNGAACTATAGAGGAATATATGTAAACACAACATGGCGGGGATATTTACATATTAAGACAGTCAAAGACAACATTTTCAGACCACCACGTCACGAATAAAAATTAACAAAGTTAATTCTGAACTTATAATATTGTTCAACTGCTTGTAAAATTTAACATACTGACGGCTAGTTTAAGGCTCGAGGCTTTGTAGTGCGTTTGATCCAGCAGTAGTGCGACGTCACTTCCGGAACGGAAACATGACGTCATGGGGACTACTCTCATTCGTCTGTTTATGTTCACTGGATATTATTACGGATAGGTAAGAACGAAACAACTTACACAATGTTCCTTACCTGATCTATTGCGTCACAAGATTACTTGCGAGAGAAATTAACACAGGAAAAAAAAAAACCAAGACTGAGATTAGGTTTAGATTGCGTTCATTTCAATAGTTCAGAACCCTTATTGTAAGATCGTAACCACAAACACATCTTTAGCTGTCATTCGAACACGAGCGAATATTTCTGCGATTGAATTAACGTTCAGGATTTCCTATCCTTTGCTTGTTGAAGCTGCAATTAAAACAATTTCGGCACGTAAATTATTCGTTTCCTCAAACACGGTCGTGTTTTCGTATAACTTAAGTAAGTAAACATGAATGAAACGAAATTAAAACGTATTTAAAAGAAATTTATTAGACTTCGCCCCCCCCTCCCCCCGGAATTTCAGACAAAAGAAAGTATACAAATTTTAGAAATAAAAAAATGTAATTATGTGGGATAATTTACCTTGAAATAAGATACCCTGAGTTACACCAGGATCTCTTTTTAATGAAGCTATAAAACGTCTTTGCAGTTTTTAACAATTGTTAAAATTAAGGAAGCTTATACTACTTTTTATTTGTAGAAGAAATCTGCGACTTTTCTAAAATAAATTTATCTAAGCACAAATTAAAATGAAACGTGTCAAGACTTTCTACTCATCCTTGCTTACATTTTCTGTAAGTGATTTCGTTTAATTTATTTGTACATCCCAAAACCACCAAGATTGTGATTTTCAACTAAAATTACGCAATCTATTTTGTTTTGAGTGACCAGCACCCTTTAAGCGCGTAGAATTACTTCTATATAGCTTAATTTCAGTTGTTTAGGGACACTTATTTTGAAACTACAGCTGTAGCTCTCAGGCGATATGCANCTTCTATATAGCTTAATTTCAGTTGTTTAGGGACACTTATTTTGAAACTACAGCTGTAGCTCTCAGGCGATATGCATAATGCTGTGGAACCAACAAAAATCCTGAACTTTTCGCCGAGTTACTACGACGTAATCAGCGCAGCGCCATTTAAAAATCATCAGCAGATTCAGGCCGGCTCACTGATAACCAGTTAATGGCGCATGCAAAATGTAATCGTGCTACAGTAAGAACAGTTACGTTTCTTATCGGAAAGAAAGTTGCGGCACACAAATTAAGAATGCAACTAGAATGATACCGAGCGTAATCCCTAGTAAACGCCTCGAGGCAGCAGCGAGCCCCCCCCCCTCCCAACCGACATAGCTGTACACTCTCCTGGGAAGCTGAGTTTCTCGCAAATTGATCTGTAAATGCAGGATTTTATCACACGCGCAGTAAACCAATGGAGAAAATTATAGCTACGACTTTGTACTTTTCTCCTTTCTTTTAAGGAAACTGGTAAGAAACGCCCAAATTGTAATGTTTTTAACAATTTTCACTATATATTGTTTTTTTAAATATATAATAAATATGATAAAAGTGGAAAGTGGTGGCTGTATAATTTTTTTTGTGCCTTTTTTGGGACAAATGTCGTATTCCAAGAACATTAATTTTTTAAGATACGCGTAAACGCACACACACTGATTTTAAGGGCAATATTTAAACTGGGGAGTCCTCCTTGAGGTGAAAGAATGGATAAACCCACGATCACACAGGGTAGGCACCCCTTTATTCNGGAAAGTGGTGGCTGTATAATTTTTTTTGTGCCTTTTTTGGGACAAATGTCGTATTCCAAGAACATTAATTTTTTAAGATACGCGTAAACGCACACACACTGATTTTAAGGGCAATATTTTAAACTGGGGAGTCCTCCTTGAGGTGAAAGAATGGATAAACCCACGATCACACAGGGTAGGCACCCCTTTATTCATTCGAAAATTCCCTGACATTTCTCTGATTACCAGACAAAAAATATTTTTTCTCCCTGGCCTTTTGCTTAACCCATTTGCACGAAAATACTTCTCTGAACTTTACAATACACTCCCTACGTAATGTTACAAAGGAAAAAGCCTCAACATTTCGTCCGCAATCATCAAAGTATTTTTACGTTATTCCGGTAGTGGTGGGGAGGACTGTCGCCAGACCTGCCGAATACACCTCGCACACCACAGAATTCCTTGGCATCTAGGTGCTGCGTTCGAAATGTCTTGACGTTTCCCTGTTTCCCAGAAAAGTGGTAACTGAGTATAAACGACACTGGTTTCGACGTGGACGGTAAAGTGAGCACTTTCGAAGCCGTAGTTACTTCGTTATTTCAGCCATATTTTGAACTTTAACCACCTTTTTAAATAAGCATTGCCATGAAAGTAATAAACACAGTGTGTATATTCCACTGTGCTCTGAATTCAACGTCTAAAGCTGATGCACTTATTGACTATCATTCCAAACGAGAGGGTTTACGAAATGCCACATCGCACAGAGGCACGCATGGTTGCAACATCGGCGGTAGTAGTGAAAACACGGCCGGCGAACCCGGGGTCGGTCTCGTGCACAGCGGCCCCAAATAGCGCCTGCTCCANCACTTTCGAAGCCGTAGTTACTTCGTTATTTCAGCCATATTTTGAACTTTAACCACCTTTTTAAATAAGCATTGCCATGAAAGTAATAAACACAGTGTGTATATTCCACTGTGCTCTGAATTCAACGTCTAAAGCTGATGCACTTATTGACTATCATTCCAAACGAGAGGGTTTACGAAATGCCACATCGCACAGAGGCACGCATGGTTGCAACATCGGCGGTAGTAGTGAAAACACGGCCGGCGAACCCGGGGTCGGTCTCGTGCACAGCGGCCCCAAATAGCGCCTGCTCCAGTTTCGCTTTTGTCCGAGCGACGGGGGCAACGACCGCGCAGATGTGGGTCACAGCCCCCCTCCCCCCCTTTGCCCTGCCGCCGGCGTCTTCTCGCGCGCGCCGCCCTCGCGCACACGCTGCCACNGGGGTAGCGTTATATTGCCCTCGCGCCCCCCGGAGGAAACACCGGAGAAAACAGCAGTGTCTGTTCACGGATTCCCTCAATACTTTTCGAAAACAAAACATCACCCCATGTATGACGTGTTTCCTAAACACGTCACGTATCACATGCGTTTTATACTTCTCTCGACATGAAGGTATCGAATTATAGTGTCTCACTTATAATTAATATGATTAAAAACAGGGACAAAATAGCTGTGTTGATAATTACTAGTATGAAATTATTACAAAGACCGCTGTTCCTTTGGTTTATTTGTCTAGACTCCGCTAAGCTTTGTTTTTGCATGTACGGAGGAATATCCTGGAAGTAGAACTTCAGCAGGGCCTCAGAAAAGTTGAAAGCTACCAGAATGGACTATACACAAAACGCTTTGTATCTCTCCCCCTTTTATTTACGTGATTTACATAATCTCATTTGTCATCCTCCTCCCAGTACACCGTTCGTTTTTCAACGCGAGTAATTACGAAACACCTTGGCAATACTATTTCTGTACTTCCAAACACGCCAACCACGGCATCCTGTGTACTGAGAAGAAATGGGTTACGCCTGCCGTGAGTGTGGTATGCAACCAATCAAGCCTTTACACACAGAAGTTTTAAGGGCTACATAACTTCAGGCGTTCGTGCGATCGGGGTAAGTTTACTTCTACCAACGTTAAATAACATGCGCCCAGTANGGGCTACATAACTTCAGGCGTTCGTGCGATCGGGGTAAGTTTACTTCTACCAACGTTAAATAACATGCGCCCAGTAAGGTTGGCAACGGCTCGGTGTAGGGAAAGTAGTTCCATTTCTTAAAGTTGAATTTACAGTTTAAGGTTATCATTGTAAATAATGGAATTATTTGTTTTGCTTTCTGTTTTATAAAATGTATGTAGAAGCAAATAAATATTTAACATATTAAAATATTTTCTTCTAATAATTGCACAGTATCAATTGACCGACGCATGGCAATGTTAATTATGCACGTGGTGGAAGAATACACACTNCTTCTAATAATTGCACAGTATCAATTGACCGACGCATGGCAATGTTAATTATGCACGTGGTGGAAGAATACACACTACGCATAAAAGTAGATCTTAAGCAGGGTTTTCAAGAGTGCTCACGTTACCGTGAACGGCCTCTAGTAATTTGTTTTNGCGCATAAAAGTAGATCTTAAGCAGGGTTTTCAAGAGTGCTCACGTTACCGTGAACGGCCTCTAGTAATTTGTTTTCCAAGCCCGTCGTGTGATGTTTTGTAATTCTGCTACCGATGATACGCGTAAAAACGGGCGTAATTACTTGTTCAAACAGTACGATATGTTGAATGGATAAAAAAGCGGGGGGCCTGTGCAGAAGGGCGACGAGGCAGCTGCCGCGCGAGACGTTAGCGCCCCCAGCGGCCCGAAGCGCGACTAGAGGGGAAAACCAGGGGAAACAGAATGTAGAGGGGGGAGGCGGCGGTGGCGCTCTTAGCGGCCGGTCCCGTTACTACCAGGCCGGGATGTAAAGTGCCTAATGGCGGGCAAGGCCGGTCGTTCCCCCCTGCGCAGGTCATTGCACCTCGCGACGACGTTGCATCCCCCCCCCCTCCGGGGACCGTCCTGCACCCACGTTCCACCACAACCCGGCCACGTACTTCGGCCGCACGTACGAGTAAACATGTGCGGTACCATCCTCCTTTCCTCTCCTAACACCCAATCCTACCAACGCTCCTACTGATCTGTCCTTCACGCGCGTTTTTATTGCCCTTATGATTACATTAACCCCCGCAAATATTTTTGTTGTACTTTACCGAGTACTACTTTCACTCACCTTTCGACTGCATCGTGTCTCATAAGTAGTGTGGACAGATTCGGGTGGCTCTTAAATCCAGGTATTGAGAGTTGATGAGGGTGAGGCGAGGTGAGCAGCAAGGACAAGGAAAACAGGAGATCCCCGAGAAAACTCTCCGACGCAGCGGGCACCGTCAGGGCACGATTCCCACATAGGAAAATCCGGAAGGAAACCCCGCCAGGAATGGAACCCGGTTCGCCTTGGTGGGAGGCTAGTAGTCTAACCACTACACCAAAGCGGCCCCATCTTATATGTGCAGACAGCCATATTTTCAAAAACGCTTATATTTTAGAGCAATATACCTCTATGTTTTGCAACTCCGACTGATAACCTTAATTTTTTTAACTTAATGTGCACGAAGCANACCTTAATTTTTTTAACTTAATGTGCACGAAGCACGCATGTTTTATACTCAATTGACAGAGTGGCAAGAGTAAATATACTCAAAGAGCATTGTTCTTTAAGTGGATAAAACCATATTTTCTTCTGGTCATTAAAAGGGCGTATGAATATTGATTTGCTCACAATACGCTGTCAAATTAATTTCATGCNCATATTTTCTTCTGGTCATTAAAAGGGCGTATGAATATTGATTTGCTCACAATACGCTGTCAAATTAATTTCATGCAAATACGAAAAGGATGGGACAAACAAGAAATATGAAACAAATTATTCTATGTTTACATATAATAAAAACTATGAAATCAGTCTATACTTGTTGCAAATAATTATTAAAATTCTGTTATTTAAAGAAGTTACAGAAACTGAGTAGGAACACCTGGAGTTAGATTTGAGCAATCCTAACATATTTATATGATAGCTTCGCGTTTTACCGTGATCGCAATGAGACTAAACATTACATAGTGACTTTGATTTTTACTTAGAATTACGGTAATGATGGGCAGAAAGAAGGAACTTGGCGGAGTTTTTAAAAGTGTTCGGAAGGTGAACACAGACTTGCAACTCTTGGCTGACATATTTCCAAACGAGCCACCAGCAGCTATTTTCTTTGGGCTTGCCCCACAGTCGCCTGTGGAGTAGAGAAGGAACGCGAAGCAGGCGAACTCGTGGAGAGGTACGTACAGGGAGGAGGGGGGGAGCTTCCCCGGCTCGACCAATGGCGGGGCGACGCCAAGTCAAGTGACCCGAAAGGCCCGCNCCAGCCCTGTGGGAAGGACGGGCCCCACATCGCGAAACAACTTTCCCGCTTCCGGGGTCGCCAGCAACTCTTGGTTTCTGCGCCACCCCCACCCCTTTCCTCACCCCCTCCCGGGGTCCGCGGTGGCGTAGCGGTTAGACCACTAGCCTCCCACCGAGGCGAACCGGGTTCCATTCCTGGCGGGGTCGCTCCCAGTTTTAGCATGTGGGAATCGTGCCGGACGATGCCGCTGGTCCACGGGTTTTCTCGAGGATGTCCCGTTTCCCCCCGCCCTTGCATTCCGGCGCTGCTCAATATCCACCTCGCTTAACCCTCATCGGCTCTCGAGACCTCGATGTTAAGAGCCGCCCAAATCTCTTCACTCACCCTTACCACCTACCCTTCCCGGGAGGAATCGAACCCGCGACAACACGCATCGCTGTAAACACACCGCGCTTAGGAACAAAAAACTTGGGGCGAGGCTGTGTAGGGGACACGTCCGTACGTGAATACGTCTACGATACCGGGTAATATTTACTTTGGGATATGGAGATTGAAAGTTCGACCGTAAAACGGCCTTTATGGCTTAGACAGGCAGATATAAAATATATATTTCGTTTGGCACCAAAATCAGCGCGCCAACGTAACGGAGTCGCAAGATATACTGCCTGGAAATTTCAGCCCACGCACAAGATTGCCGCCAGTCGCCGGGGGTGTACCCACCCCCGCCCCTCCCCTGCGCGGCGTCAGCTCAAGGTCATGCTCGTATCGTACTTGTATTCCCAATTTATTTCAATCGTGTTGTTGATTACGAGGTCAGTGTCGGAATGGATCACCCTGCAGAGGTCTCTTGCTTCCCGTAGGTTCTCCACCTGTCGGGTCTAATGTTAACGACGTGTCCACGTCAAAAGGGGGAGGGGGCTAGAATTAACAAGCTACGTGGCGGTAACCACACCTTCTCTGCCCCGGCATTTCGTCTGTACGACGCTCTCTCTACTCTCGTTACTTTGCGAAGTGACCCTACAAACCAGTATCGACANCCCCGGCATTTCGTCTGTACGACGCTCTCTCTACTCTCGTTACTTTGCGAAGTGACCCTACAAACCAGTATCGACATGCGAAGACAATTTAAATTGTTTTGGACCAGTATATCGCAGGTAAACAAAACCACTTTTCAAGTGCGTGTCTCGGTCATTGAACTTGATAATAAGTTACTTCAGATAAGTTTTGCGTACACAATAGGATATTAAAAACATGTGGTCANCCCCGGCATTTCGTCTGTACGACGCTCTCTCTACTCTCGTTACTTTGCGAAGTGACCCTACAAACCAGTATCGACAGGCGAAGACAATTTAAATTGTTTTGGACCAGTATATCGCAGGTTAACAAAACCACTTTTCAAGTGCGTGTCGCGGTCATTGAACTTGATAATAAGTTACTTCAGATAAGTTTTGCGTACACAATAGGATATTAAAAACATGTGGTCATCTGGCCGGTACGTTTCACAACCAGTATATTTCAAAAACGTAACTGCCCTTTGCTGGTCTAAAAAATAAATTTATGCAAATTTACTACGGATGTTCCTCGAGATTGACACTAATACGGTGTAAACTAACTGACAAACATAAACACTCGTACGTGTTTGCTATGCTGGTGGTCGTATAAAATATGAGGATTCAATGTAAGAACCAAGTACGTGTCCACAAATGTATTTTTGACAAAAAATTTAAACAAGAAGTTATTCGAAACACCGGATAGTTACTGTAGTCACGTCATCCCCCCCCCCCNCAACTGGCACTTACTGCAGCGACGCAGCAAACATTAACAATTGCTATTATACTAACACACTCAACAATTGTTGTTGGTACCTTAGTTTTGGTACATTCATGAGGGTACTAATACGCTGATTTTGAACGATAACATCCACATCATAGTGATGCTGCGTAAAAAACACAGCACCGAAAACTTGCTGCATTCAAACAGGTGAAATATAAGGTAGAAAGCTGTTTCTTTTTGTAATCTCTGAAGATTTTACAATTCTGCAGAGATAGTGATTGTCCGGTATATATTTTTTTTAAGTGTTTCTAAATTTTTTATTTCCTTTGTTGCGTAAAACGTTATGTTCGCCATAATATCGCTGGTTCCTGGGTGATGGCGAGACGACATGCATTTTCACCTAACTTCTCCGGAGTTGCAAGCGAGTAACATGTAATCACAGGAACACGTAACAGGTTTTACAACACAACCACCCGAATTTCGTTACGTAAGACAAAACAAAGCGCGCGGCTTTCAAAAACAACAACAACTGCACGAGAGTGCAAGCTTTCGGGAGAAAAATGTTAAAAAAAAACATTCCATGGGGAACGGCAAGAAATCCTTTAACACTGAATACCGCATCATACATNTTAAAAAAAACTTTCCATGGGGAACGGCAAGAAATCCTTTAACACTGAATACCGCATCATACATCTCGTGTGACACGAGCACGTCTAGTCTGATTTCCCTGCTTGTGAAAGTTACGAGAAATAAGGGTTTTTTCTCGAGCTCTTGCTCAGTCACCTCCCCGGCCAAGTCCGTTGTCACGAGGCAACCGTGACAGCATACACTCCTTCAAATGTCCAAATTAATACCGCAATTAATACCAAAGTACCCCTCTGTGGCTCAAATAAATATCCAGGCAAACTAATTCTCGCCATCGCTCGAAAACATGATACCCGTTTACAAGTTAAGCGTTTTAACCACTGGGGTTCCTGGAACGTGTAGTTTCAAAGGATACAGTAAAGGAGGGTCGTGTTGCAGTGTTCTCTGCAATTCTCCACTCTGTCCTTAATAAAACAACCTAAGAATTTGGCTACTTGCTCTTCAATGCTTGGAGGNCTCTGTCCTTAATAAAAACAACCTAAGAATTTGGCTGCTTGCTCTTCAATGCTTGGAGGAACAAGTTACATGGGCAATATTGACGAAGTACAAGCAGTGATCACATGGGTCGTTGTAAGTACGTAGTTCCCCATGTGGCTTTTTTTCTCATTCGAGGTAAAATACCTTTATACAGTTACTTAATGTAATATTTCCCGTATTCTTAAAATAAATGACATGTCCTTTTTGCATCTGTAAATAAATGCAAAAAAAATAATGTATACACCTTTAGCACATTACATTTGAAGCATAACTGTCAAACCAAAAGCTACAGTTTTGGAAGTCAGTGTTGGAACGAACCCGTCTACATGCTCAGCTCAGTTCTCCTACGACTAAGTATCAGGCGCGCGCCCGCCTACGTATCTGAAGGCATATCTATGTATGTGTTTTTGTCGCCATAAATTATGTATTGGGCTAGGAGCACGTAACGAGATAAGGTGAGATAGGAAAGACGCCCAGGGGTCAGTGACCCCCGCGCGGGCCGATGCACCCAGGGAGGCAGAGAGGTGGAGGGGCAAGGCTGTGGAAGCGACCGAGGTCCTTTGTCCGGGACAATGGGAGGTCCTGACTCCGCAGGACTCGTGTGTGGCAGCGCGGACATTGCGAAGCGTCTCGCAGGGCTGTCCAACAAGCATTCGCACACATTGAGCGAGATTGATGAACACCATAACGCTTTGCATAGTGTCACTGCGCCTAACTGCATGCACTTTAACGGCCACAGCAACTAGCATGCGCACAATAAAGTTGGTAACGACAGAGAGAAATTAGTCCCCTGTCTTTCTTATTGTCTAATAAAAACAGTTAGGTAAACGTACGTGAATAATGAAACGATTTATTTTGCTTTCTGTTTTCTTATAATACATAAGTATTATGAATTCGCACAGTTGTAAAACAATTACTCTACAAATAATGTTACATTCTCATTTGACAGACTCATGAATAAAGTACTCAGGCCTATGGTTATGTTAATTTTACATATGGCGGATGAATACACCACGTGCATGCAAGTAGATCTTAAGCAGGGCCTTCATGAGTGCTCAGTTTACCGTGAACACCCTATAGCGAATTTCTTTCCCATGCAATTAACAGCGGGCTGCAATCAAAAAGTTAACTTTAATGACAAAACAAATTAAAATATCTTTTGAGCACAAACCAAAACGGTCGATATTTTCTCTGGTGGCAAGTCGTTCAGTCAAAAACCAAAACTAAGCTGTGACCAACAAGTGCAAATGAAGAATTACGTGGCGGCCCATTTGAAGTGAATGTATAACACAGTCACTGACTAACTGCTCGATAGAATAGAACCGGCATCACATCTGAACGAAAAAATAAAATAAAAAATCTACGTGTTCGGCTAACGTCAGCAAGCCATGACGTCAGCAAGCCATGACGTCAGCAAGCCATAACGTCAGCAAGCCATACTTGTGTCAGTTAGGCCATTTTGTTATATGGCGGTGCTAAATAATGCAATACCCACCACAGTTTTGCGCCTGCACTTTTATTCCACTGTTGCCTTCAGAAGGCGAAGCTGACAAAGGTATCAAATGCACTATGACCTTTAATGTCACTGACCGAACTTACGTGTGCTCTGCATACATGCAACAATTGGACCTCGTCAGCAGAGCTAATCCCATCGTTGCATGGATTAATATAGCGATACAAGTATACTCCACGTAATTAATTCTTTACGTTCCTCAGTAAAGGGTACTTTTTAAACAGCATATTTGTTAATCAACCTCTTTGTGCATACCGAAATATTAAACTTAAATAGCTGGAATTCCTAAACAATCAACTAGTTACGTGTATAGGCAGGCCAGACCAGCATGGGAATTATTTCAAGTGACGGAAACATACAGAAAATCACCGAGCAAAACAAAACCTGGCGTCGGATATATATATATATATATATATTATTTTGATACTGGATTCTCTGCACGGATTTCGGAGAACTATACGTAGGAGTAATTTACTTTATTNTTATTTTGATACTGTATTCTCTGCACGGATTTCGGAGAACTATACGTAGGAGTCATTTACTTTATTTACAAAATGTAAGAAACTTAGTAAGTTAACGTTATGGCAATGGCCCTAATTGAAGTCACGTGGTGATAAAAAAAAAACGAGTAGCTTACCCCATGACGGAATAATGAAACTACGGTAAGTGTCTTAACAGACTAAGTTCACTAACCATTGTGCCATCTGGGCGAAATCTAACATGAACCCAGTGGAATACGTTATTCTCGCGACGTAGAGCTAAACTGAGTTTATCCTCAACTGCGAATAAGTTTGTATGCGCAACTGAGTCACGACACTTACTTAAGCAAATCTAAGAAATTATCATCATAGTTTTAATTTTAAGGACACGTTTTACGTGACTCATTCTGAACTAAAAAATTTAATCATTTCAAATATATTTACATAAGCTATTGTTTTGTAATCGTCCGTGGTACCGGCCAAAAAAAAAAATGTGTCGACTGCACACGCCTCATTATCTTTGATATGCAAATCATAAACTACGATTACGCGAAAGCTCGTTACGAAATGAAACTGGGGCAATTATTTTGCAGATATTTTCCCGCGTAATTCCAGGTCGATGAGAGAGAGAGAGAGTGAGAGAGACAGAGAGAGAGAGGTGTTTCCAACGTGCACACCTTCTCTTCCCCCCCCCCCTCCAGTTAGTCCAGCTTTATTTTATCCTTTTGTTTCAACACTGCAAAATTGGAAGACAGAGAAGAAACAAGAGTAAAGGTGGAGGAGAAAGAAGGCGGGAAAAAACGGCGTTGCAGAAGCCTTGAAGGCTGTTCGCAAGCCGGCATTAGCAAGGTCACTAAACCTAGCTCACGGCGTACAGGGTAGAGAGAGAGAGAGACAGAGAGAGACAGAGAAAGGCAGAGAGAAAGACAGAGAGAGGCAGACAGAAAGACAGAGAGAGACAGAGANGAGGTATGAAGCAGCGCCGGAACGTGAGGGAGACCCCCGAGAAAACTCAGGCATCGTCCGGCGCGATCCCCACGTGCGAAAATCCGGGGGCGACCGTAGTCTAACAACTACACCACCGCCCCCCCACCCCCTTCAGCACAAAATAATGACGCATACGTCGGCGTGGTCGATTAACACGCACGCACACGCATTATATTCACGAAATTGGACTGCGACATCGGAAGTGCACGCCTGCAGTTTTACTTCGATAGTTCGTAAAAATTACGTTACGCCGGTACTGAAAGTCTGTCAAGATTCGCGANGCACGCCTGCAGTTTTACTTCGATAGTTCGTAAAAATTACGTTACGCCGGTACTGAAAGTCTGTCAAGATTCGCGAGCGGGCATCTAAGACGCGTGAGAATCAAAACCACACAATCGCGAAAGCGGATATACACCAAAGTGTTCTGAAATACAAGTAGAACATAACATTTTTTTTATCGCTCAAGTGTCCCTATTTATCACTTATATTCACTCGCATAGCTGCAGAAATATACTTCACGGCGCAGCTTGAAGTATTTTAAATAGTTATAAAATCGGTTTTTACGTAACATTTTATTACTAATTACAATATCCAGAAGTGACATAATAATAAAAAAAAATTAAAATGCGGTTTCATGTGCTTTGATTAAACTAACAGTCACTAATAGTTAATCCCACAGACAAAATTTTAGCTTACAACAATTAATCGATTTTTTTTAAGGATTGCGCTTTCTTCTGTTTTCTTACGTCGGGTTCTTACCACCTGCAGCTTGCGATAAGCGTGCCTGGTATTTATTTAGTTTACTGATACACACTGCTCTACAGCTGTCGTTAAATCTAAAGTCAACATCAGCCCACAGAAACAGTTGAAACGACCCCTCCATTCTCATAACTCCAGCCAAAATCATTTGTACGATTCTGTAAGCAGTCGAGTAATTAAGAAATAATATAATTCCGATCACGGTTAATTAGCGGGAAAATAGCGATCACTCCCACACAGATTGCTCTTTTACCTGCAAAGCGTGATACAACAAAAATAACGGTTTGTAATGTTGGTTGCCATTCGCAGACAAAAATTCCCAAGCACTTGTAATGTTTTTCAAGGATAATTATTACACAAGCAACATCGCTCTTGTGTGTACCTCGGCCGTCAAGTACTCTTAAGTTATTTATCGGGACCAGGCGACAAACAAGATACATTTTTTTTGCTGGCGCAAGTGAGAATCCACGACAGACGTGATGAAACCATAGGACGTTCACGGTCAGTTGAGCACTTTCGAAAGCCCTGCTTAGGATCTACTTTCCTTTTCGTTCTGTATTCTTCCGCCACACGTAGAATCAACATTGCCGCGAGCCAGACCACTTTATTCACGAGCCACGCAAGCGAAAGGTGGATGGGGGGAGGGGAAATGCTAGGAAGGAAAATGTGTTAATAATTTGAAAATTCACACTCTTTTTTGTATAAAACAAGAAACACTAACTTCATTGGCAATAAATATAAACATTGCATCGACAATAGCACGTCTAGTTTTAAGAGCTATTTTTTATTAATCACTGTAGAATGTGTAGTTATGGGCAGTAATATATTTCGTTTTCATAGGTTTGCATCAAAAGTACTTACTTGACCGTGAACATCGTATAGAGTATGACGTTGCTATACCACGTGCACAAGTTTGAGTACGAGAAATGGGGAAACAGTCTGGAACGCAACAGGAGGCAACTGTGTCTTAACGCAAAGGGCCTGCGGGGAGGTTGCACGTCACGGAGGTGGGCGGTCGTTGCCCTTATAGCAACTCCTACGTAACGATGACGCCCGGCGACACGCACGACGAACAACGCCGAGGTCGACTCGCTGTTACATCCCTACACGATCTACGTAATACTTGTCAAAATCAACCCCTGGTTGTTAAGGTTTCCGCCTGCCGCGTCCGCTGTAAGGCCAGCAAAGCTTCTGTAAGACACTGATAACAATGCGCTTTCAACATTCCTTCAAACGGGCTGACGTCTGCTTCGCGAACAGTAATTAAGAAACCCGTCACGTTTCCCATCTTCGTTACTAACGTGTAGTTTTTTTGGAAGCGAAAATCAGACACGGAAACTTCAGTAACTAAGACTTTTTCTAAGCACTAGTTAAAAAAAACTTCTAGGGGGAAAAAAAGCACTGCTTTATAAAAATGGAGTTACAGTGATATATGCAGAATTTACTGCTACTGAAAAAAAGTTTTTTTTCAAAGCGATTTCTGTCACAACGCATTTTTTTAAATACCAAACAGGTTTTTAAACGAATTAATCAGGCTGCTAATGAGAATGTTCCAGTTGTACAAAAAAACAATCTACTAACTTAAAGCGCATTGCAGGTTTACATTTCCCGGATGAGTTAACAGTTTCCTCGACTTTCCCAGGTATTTAAGGTTTGGGACCTGTCTACGGCAGCAAAATCGGACTACTAACGGCACGTGTTTGGGCTTTTTTTTTTAAAAGTGTCTTCTTAGAAACGGGGGCCAATAAAATAATTTTTTTTTTAAATACACAGAAGAGTAGAAGGACGTATGTTGGAAACAATTTCACCGTTTCGCTTGAACGACCTGAACGTACCGGTCCATTTTTTAAATCCTGCAGGAGGGCACGCAAGCACGGCAGTACCAGTAGAGGAAAGTATCAAGGGGGGTGGGGGGAGAAACAACAACTTGTCAGGCGAACCAACTGTTGCGCGGGAACTCTCACACACACACACACATGCGCACACGGACGGGCGACGAACCGCGGAGAAAGAGAGAAAGGCGTGACGTAATGCTTTCTCTCTTTCTCCGCGGGTCGCTCGCCTCGTGCCGCAGCCACTTTCACTCGCCAAGGGGGTCCATGCGAGACCACGCCGAACACGCTTCCTGATGACTCGAGATGGATTCACAACCTACAAGTAGCTTACGTCTGAATGCAAGTTGTACACCGCACATATACAAAAGAAAGTCACAGTAGCTCCACTTTAAACTTCTACTCTAAACTGAAACCAATGAAGCAAAATGAAAATGGCAAAAACAACAACAACAACCTCGCCTCGCGAAGGTGAGGTGTTAGTTTGAAGGTCTGCCGGCAGGGAGCGCGGACGCACGCTACGGGGAGGTTGTGAACCCGCCCTGTGGGGAAGTCGACACACTCACCTTGCATCCTTCACAAGAGTGTACTCCATAGTGGAACCCTGAAGCCTTGTCTCCGCACACACGGCACAGCACCGTCGTCCCGTCGAACTCTGCAACAGCCAAGAAAACAACGCACTTGATAAGCAGGGAAGGCGTCCACGCACTCAAGAGAAACAGCACACTCAAAACATGACTATTAAATTAAACACATTTTTTGGTATCCAGCATTGAAAAAAAAAAAATATATATATATATATATATACATATAAATGGGGAATCCTAAGACTACGACTTTCACCAACTTGTAAGCAATCGTCCTGCGATATGGGTGTACATATTTCGCATAGTATATTGCGCCGCGATAACATTAAAAAATTTACCGCGTCTGAAACAGCTCAGCAGATACATCACTGATAAAATATTTTCTCAATAAGTTAGCAAGATTGCATTTCTTGGTTTTGTTCCCTCCTGTTGGCTTCCGGAAAATCGTAGACTACAGTTAACCACAATGGCGATTTGATGATTAAAAAAATAACCTAATCTTTACCGTTTAGATGCTGATAATTATTATGCCCGTTGTAACCACGAAATTTGAAAACTATTCAAGCGGCAAATACGTATGACAAGTCGTGATTCCGGTAGCCATCGTGTTTACGAGGCGCTTGAACTCACTTGCGGCGTGTTCGAAACACACGCGGCGCATGTCGTGATGTGACGAGGCACGAAGGTTACTNAAAAAAATAACCTAATCTTTACCGTTTAGATGCTGATAATTATTATGCCCGTTGTAACCACGAAATTTGAAAGCTAATCGCGTCATCCATTATTATCATCATCGCAAGTGGCAAATACGCATGACAAGTCGTGATTCCGGTAGCGATCGTGTTTACGTGGCGCTTGAACTCACTTGCGGCGTGTTCGAAACACACGCGGCGCATGTCGTGATGTGACGAGGCACGAAGGTTACTTTCGAGACACCACGCGTGTTTCTGAGTCCGGGCTCTCCGACGTTGTTGCAAACTGAACACTTTCACACTTGAGAGCACGGACGAGTACCGAACTCTGCTTACGGACTTGACGCACTAATAGAACGACAGTCGCCGCTCGAAGTCCCTAAGGGAATATCGCACGTCGTTTCACATGCTCCGGGTTGATAGGCACAAAACATCCCTAGGTAGAGAGGTGAACGGCGTGGCGTACCTATGTACAGCTCCGGCTCCCTCCGACCGCAGGTGGTATCCATGGCGGACTCGAACCCGCACGCACTCTCGACCACAATCATCGCGCACCTCTAACGTCCGTTCGGCTCAGAACCGGCCGCACGACTGCCCGAGAGTGAAAGTCCCCGTCGCCGAGTCTTGGGGCGACCCACGCGGGCCCCCAGTGCACCGTCCGTACGGCGCCGCGGGCCGCGCACCTGGCAGGCAGCGCGCGCCGATCTCGCCCTTACCGACGGTCCCTCCCCCCTCGTAGGAGGGGAACCCGTGCGAGAGAGGGGCAACGAAGGAAAAAAAAATTGTTTTTAGCGCCGAACCATTATGTGCTTGGAGTTTTTCGATGCTGGAGGTCATTGACAACAATGGCAACAGTGGTGGAAGCGCGCCGGCCAATGGGAGGGCGGGCCCCAAGTCGGGAGGACGCGCGTGATTGGCCGGCGCGTCGCTCCCCCTACACCCCCTCCTCGGCGGCAGGCGAGCAAGGGGCTATGGCCGGGCAAGGCTAGAGAGAGACGGAGGCAAGGTTCAACGCCCCCGAACCTTGACTGAATTACCCAGACAAGCTCGCGGCGAGAGCGAGAGAAGAGAGACGGAGAGAGAAGGCGCACATCGGCCAAGGACACCGCCCCCCTTCCAACAGCGCGGGGCCAACAAACCTGCTGCTCCAAGGAGAATCTCGGCGGTGCTCGGTGTGTTCCACCGGAGAGGGATTTTTTCGGGGGAGGGTCGCCGACGACATGCTTTCACTGTACGTGAGCCCGGGGTTGAGTCCCGAGGGACTGCTCCCCCCACCCCGCGGACGTTGAACCCTTACCACGGCTCCACGGCCTCGTGTTGACGCCGGTCACCTCCCGTCGCCATGACGACGCGGAGCTGTTCGTTCACCCTGCGCGCGCACACACACTCACCGCGGTCGCTCTCAGGGCCACTGCACCCGCGTCGATACACACACACACACACACACGCCGCCCTCTTCCACCCGAAAAAACCTTTATCGGCACGAATGCTCGNCACGTCTGCTCGTTCGCTGGACCTCACACCAATAATTACACCCTCGGCGGGGAGCGCACAAGCCGCGTACCCGATTGCGTAACAGGGCGCGGACCCCTCTGTCAAAACAAGTCGTCGTGGCGAACAAAAAAAAACTCGTCGAGATTCCGCTCTGTCGCCGTCGTCACGTATCCAGTGTTTTTCTTCTCCATTCCAGTGCTCAGATTCTCCTCTGCACGCCTTGCATTCATGCGGCGGCCATTAGGGATTAATTTGCAGACGACCCCCAATCTAACGAGCTGTGAGATTAGCACGTTCAGCGCTAGCCGAGATGCCGGGACTCATTCAAAAGCAGCTGGATGNCCAATCTAACGAGCTGTGAGATTAGCACGTTCAGCGCTAGCCGAGATGCCGGGACTCATTCAAAAGCAGCTGGATGACAGAGAAGGAACTGTTCGCGCGATACCAGCTTGATGTCCCGAGGAGCGCTGAGACACGTCGTCAACGGTGATATGATTCTAGCTNCCAATCTAACGAGCTGTGAGATTAGCACGTTCAGCGCTAGCCGAGATGCCGGGACTCATTCAAAAGCAGCTGGATGCCAGAGACGAAACTGTTCGCGCGATACCAGCTTGATGTCCCGAGGAGCGCTGAGACACGTCGTCAACGGTGATATGATTCTAGCTNAAACTGTTCGCGCGATACCAGCTTGATGTCCCGAGGAGCGCTGAGACACGTCGTCAACGGTGATATGATTCTAGCTTCGCTGGAGTGAGAGTTAGTTAACTCTACCGATGGCACGACGAGAAAATGCATATTTCCAGGTCTGTTGTAGCTACGTTTAACTCAGCCCAATTTTCATTCGCACATAATCACCTAGGATGCAAAAATCCCAAAACACATCCTTCCGAAAAGAAATGTTAATGTAACATCACAATCCTCAAATACCTAATAAAAGAAGCGTAAAATAAATGTCTGAGCACTTAATTGATTTAATAAATTTTATTACAATTTATAAAATAATGGTATCATAATTAATTTTTACTGTATTTTGACAGTTGATCAATTTACTGAAAGTTTTATCAACAAGATGTTTTGATTAATGTTATAATACTTCTCTTTTAGCTATTTACAACTTTATCGGTAACTGTTTACAGAATCACATCATGACTAAATTTTGGTAATATATGTTCACCTTTTACCAACTATCAAATCGCACGTCAAGAATGTATAAAACAGCAAACATGCTATTTTTCGATCGCCGGTGAATGCGACAACAAAACGAGTCTAAAACAGACAAGCAAGATGTTATACCTGCTAATGTCGCCACTATATGGAACTTCTGCGAATATATAACTAAGTTCCATCAAGCAATAGTGCTTCAGATTTATAACAACCTAGTCGTGACTGAAACTATTTTCATTACAGAGCTAAAAATTCAGCTGAGCTCCACAACACATCAATGAGAATTTGATTAAAATCAGCTTTAAAAAAAAAACGCCATTCTTACAGTTTACAGGATCCAGATATGTTCCACAAAAAAGAAAGGAGGGGGGGGGGTGTGAGTAGCTAAGGCCATAGCATATTTTCGGGTTTCAAACACATTTTGAACGAGGTCCCAATTGAAGAAAATCGGGAACAGAGTGTTTCATGAATAAAACTTTTAAGGAGGTGGGTTCTGAAGTCGACAATCAAAGGAAGAGGCCAACTATTTTTGAAAGATTCCAGAAGCATGGTGAGTCCATGCCAGATATGGTGAGTCCATGCGAGATATGGTGAGGAGACGACTGGGTTGCTTGAGGATCTGGGCTCCCGTTGCAATGGGTCATTTTTTCTGAGGGAATTTGCTGCATATATATATATATATATATATACAGACAGAGAGAGAGAGAGAGCTATAGAAAGCGTTTTACTTTATGTTATCTGTTGGAAATAAGTCAATTAGAGTACAGCTTACTCTTGGGGATTATATGTATAGGCTATTATCGGTACAACGAGAACTTTTGAAAGCCCTCTCATTTGGAATAATAGCCAAAAAATTTATTTTATTTTCGCCTTAGACGTTAACTTCCAAGAGCGGTGGAATATACACGCCGTGTTTATCACTTACATGGCAATATTTATCTAAAAATGTGGTTAAAGAATAAACAATGGCTGAAAGGAAAAAGCAACTAGGGCCTCTAAAGCACTCACTTTACCGTGAACAGCGCGTAGAAATGAGCGTATGTTAAAATGTTCTGATCATGGGACAGAGCAAGGTTTATGAAGGAAAAAAAAAAGACCTGATGAGAGAATGAATGATAAAAAAAGAAGACTGTTGACAAAACACGTTTCACTGTCGCAACCACCATTGAACAAACTTGGGGTCATGTCGATGAACAAGCGGACTGCAAATTGTAGCCTCTACTACCTAAGGAATTTGCGAAATATCCAGGTCCTTAACGGTTGCTGTCAAAACTCCTGTAGTAAGTACAATATATTGCAATTCAAGCAACAAGATTTTCGTAATTATCACTATATGTGTTAAATCGAGTCGTTACAAAACAAAAGCCCTTGTTTTACAACAACAAACCAACAGTTTTGTGGTAACCAACAGTAAAGTAATTNTTCCCAATATGCGCGAAGGTGCGAGCGACTGTCGTGTCGCCCTGGGTGTATGGAACACTGGTGCGGATAAAGCACAGCTGTGGTTCTTCCCGGCATTCAGGAGCGACAGGAAGTTGCCACCCTCTCGGCAGATATAAAAATCCCCCCCTGGTAGACAGGAAACGCGGCGGATAAAAAAAAATAGCAAAAGAAGAAGAAGAGAAAGTGTAAGTTGGGGCGTTGTCGCCAAATACAGCGTGCTCTCGCGTTACCACGCCGGCCTTAGAGAGACGTTCAAGGTCGCGGGTTGACTGGCCTTGCCCTACCCTCACCCGCCCTTGGACGCCTGCTATTGCCCGTCTCATATAAGTAGGCGAGATTTTGACAGTCGGTGAGAGGCAACTTGACGCATGCGTAACAAACAACGGGCCATTTACAAAATCCTTTATCAGCTGATGCATGAACCAATGAGAATTAATATTACGTTGGCTATTCTGACCACACTGCCGACACACATCAAACAAGCAGAACATCCGCGGATAAGAAAGAGTTCCTAGGTGAATTAATACATTTTATTTTACGTGTTCACAAACCGGCTGTTATTAGCGTTACAAACTAAACTTCGTGCTAAAACAGTAATTTTATATGTGTTAAAAATGAAACGGACATTTAAACGGCCTGCATTCGAATGAAATGAAACTTCAAACATTGTAAGTAATTTTTACGTCGTACCCCCACTCGCCAAACCTTCCATACATGCTTGATATTAATTCCAAAAGCCTACAGAAATATTGGAGAGGATAGAAAAAAAAACCAGCCGCTTGTACAGCGAGCTCCAACCTCATGCGCAAGGCAAGATGGCGGTACTGGCCAGCGAAATGTTGGAACCCCGTTCGCCAGCCGGCAGCCCTAGCCAATAGTGAACCTTTCACAACACGCAGTAGCCAATTAGACGTGAGGCCCGTTTCCAGAGCCTCGCGCGGTCGATCTGAGAATGGTTACGCCCGCATCGAAGGAACCGTCGTGCCATTGCTTCTCTGTCTACTTATCTACTGTGTGTTCTCTCGCATGTCGATTTTAAGTCATTGCATTTAATGAAAGTCAAGATAGCCAGAGGTTAAACCCCTTGTTGGCGGAACAAAACATTGCGTCTCGCTGAAAACGAAAAACAAAAATCTAAAAACTCATGCTGGTAACTTTCGTTGTAGAGCACTGAATAAAGCCTGTGATTAGCATAACTATTTTGTTGAGCACTGCATAGCAATGCCTTAGTCCATTTAATTTCTTACTACTACGTTGTCAAAATTTAGTTCTTATACAGAGATCTACCTGAGTTACTTTGCAAAATAATATCCTCGTACATGTGTATAACTAATGCTTAGTATCACCATTAGTTCGAAGATTTATTAATTATTTATTTATGGTTTTATTAAACGACGAAGTTAAGGAAAAGTTGCGCTCTTACACTTAACCCATTTATTTTCTACACGAAGCGTTTGACAAAAAGCTTACAATTACGAATAAACATATCTACAAACATTCTGCGCACTAAATAATTTATTAATTTCGACTTATTACTAATGACCAATCTACAATTACACAAAAACAACAAATATTAAATGCATTTATTTTATGATAATTGTAGAATTTAAGGAGAAGCACTTCAAGTCGTAAACCGGCCAAGAGCCGAATCTTGTAACGTATAAACACGTAATAACAAATAAATCAAGGCTCGTAGAGGGGAAAAAAAGAAGGCGAGATATGTGTATTTTCCTCTGAGAGGGGGAGAGTCGGGGATCCTCAAGGTGAAGGAACCCATCCAAGCAGCAGGAGGAAGGACAACTACCCCTTTATAACAATCCGTCTTGCGCCCTACCATTTCCAACCCCCGGTTAGCAACGCACCACAGTCGACAACCCACAGCAGGGGCAGCTTCAACAACAGCCAACGCAAGAGGTTGCTGCACCCACCCCGAAGGCTGAATTCGCTTCAAGGTCACGTCCTTTGTGCTCGCTGCCGCGGGTAAGGTGGGGGGCAGGGAAGGACCCCTTTCACTTCAGAAATATTTTCCCTATAGCAAACATTTTCACTTCGGAATCTGGCCTCGTTTCACCTTTTGTTGCCCGTCGACAACACGCAGACAAAGGAACTCCCGATTTAGGGGCTGAAACGCAACCTTTCCAAAATCATTCACGTCTGCCACTCGGTGCAACAATTTTCAGCTGGACAAGAGCGCACACAATGAAAGTGCGGCGTATTTCCTTAGCTGGCTTGAACATTCTTTGTAAATACTCCTTTGGCATACTATGTAAGTTTGAATGCAAGGAATCTGTTCTCCTGTAAGTTGTAATTTTGAAAAGGGGGGAGGGGGACACATGTAGGCACATACCCTATGAGTGTCTATGTTTGAGGATTATTATTGTGTTGCTGAGATTTTAATCTTTATTAAATATTGGCTTGGGTGTCAATTTTTTTCCCCAGCGTGTCTGAAGATTTATTTTCGCTTGTTGGTGTCGTCTGCACGTGAAGTTGTATATTCGTTTGGTTGAGCCAATGAGAATTCTGCTACCCCCAACGTTGGACGTCTGTGATTCGTTTCCAAAGAGACAAAAGTTGCGTCAAAATTTAATCTTCCAAACCATAAACGTGGCGAGATAAGTATGTCTGTATCACAAGACAAGTGAAATGGCATGGCGGATCCTTTGATGCAATCGTGGTCTTCGCTAAGCTGAGTAAGTTCGCAGAAGAAGAAAAAAAAACCATTTCACAGTATGAATGGGTGTTCCTAATAAATTACATGATAAGATTTTCTGCGAAAATATTTCACGATTAGCTGTAGCCCACTTGAAAACACGCCAGTCCAGTTCCACTTCCGTGATTGGGTGATTCTTAACCGCCCCGCTTTCCGGATGTCTGCCTGCTAATCATGGGCATTCAGTGTCAGGGTTAGTTTAGTTCTGATTGGCCCAATCATGTAGGGAAACGTCTTCTCACACAGACGCGGCCAAAGAGCGAAGGAAATTCGCAGATGTGCACGTGGGATTTTGAACTGCGTAAATCTTTTTTTGCGAAAAAAAACAGGTTGACCCTAGTCATCAGGATTTCTTAGGTCGTGTCTCAATTTAAATAGCGCTCTCCGTAGAGAACGCTCTTGCGTACTGCCTGGCGAGAGTCTGTGAAAGTCACACTGTAAAAAATAAATATCTCTATTTCACAAAGAATTTTTTTGGAAATTACTTGTCGAAGATAGTACTGTAGCACTTCAAATAAACACGAGCGTTTAAAACTAAAGTTGAATTTTAACAGGAATGTGTCGTAGGCTTCAAGTTTATTATATATGCAAATCGAGTTACTTCAACAATTATTTTTGTAAGATAGTGTGTTGTAAATATATAATTCATCTGTAGAGCTACAAGAAAATCTTTGGCAACTGGTTGCCGAAGAAATGTTTGTTACATTTCCTAAATATTTTACTGTGCAATTCAGGAACTGTTACAAACTCCCACAATTATTAATAATATTTTACCTTTTATAAAAAAAAATCATAGGTACATCTTTCATAGAATTTAAACTTTTTTTTTTTTACTACTGCGATGAAATCTTTGTAAATATCACTGCGTATATGCTGCCGCACACTCTGGTACGCAAGCTCCCAAATAAGTTAGCAACGAACTAAGCGGAATTATTCTAAATCTTGACGTTAGGTTGCGAGTGTAATATTTACATTTATGACATATAATTTTTTTTTTATTTGGGAGAATGCTCTCTCTCTTTCTCTATCTCTCTCTCTCTCTCTCTCTCTCTCTCTCTCGCTCTCTCTGTTAGACAAACAAGCACAGCATAGAATCATTTTTTAACGGAACTTACAACGGCTGTGAACGTATGAGCGGGCAATTAAAGTAGGGCCTAATGGATAGACACTAACTTGTATTCTGTTTTAAATTTTAAACCCATTTCACAGAAGAAATGATTTTACCTCCAAATGCTCTCATTGAGTAGACTACAATAAGCACACTAAGTCCCGGAAATTCCCGTATTCATTTTGCAACAAGGTAAGACTCCACAAGTCCCTTTGTGTACTCGGCCTACACCTTGCTGTTCATTGGACGATGCTCCAAATCCCAGGGCCAGGTAACACATGATTACGATATCCTTTTCTTGCAGATTAGTTATTGGGCTCGGCTAACGAACTGCAATCCTACTGGGTAAGTATTCAAACGTATACGTGTTCCAAGTCGAGTTTATCCTCAAATGAATTCAATCTCCAGTTGTCAACAAATGATGGTCAAAAACAAAACACATTTTCACAGACTAAAAAAATAGAGTGCAGTTAAAAACAGTAAACTCAATAAAGACAAGGCCTTAAAAAATATTTCACGTGCCCACCGTCTGATATAAGCTCACATTACCAGTTGTGAAAGAACATGGCAGATGCCGGAGAGCACGTGAGAGCGTAGAGAATATAAATCTTCGTGCTCTCTCCGACAAATTGAGGAGACCAGAGAGCGCTCTCTGTGACGTCACCCGTGAGATCGAGAGCACGAAGAGAGCGTTATCTGGGCCAGTTGGGACACGACCTTAGCTTGTATGGTTCTATTAGAGTTAAATATATTTAGGATCGTAACTATATACTCTATTCGCGGATTCTTCACAATTTTTTTATCTAACCTTAGAAAAATCACCCCATGTATCACCCCTACATATGTGATGTGCCACAAGCTGTATTAACATAAACGTACCTAATTTTTGGTTAAATTGAACTCTTACTTGTGTTTTGTCTATAAATTATAATGTTTAATTAACTATTAACATGAATAAAACAGGGAGAAATGGGTATGTTGGTAATGCCCAGTAATAAATAGTTCTCATGCAAAATGTTATTACACTTAGTGCGCAAGAATGCGGTGCGTGGTTCCTTTGGTGTAATTTTCTAAACAACGTGAGGTTTTGTTTGCACGAGGCGGAGGGATATTCTGAAAGTAGAACTTTAGCAGGGCTTCAGAAAAGTTGTGGTAATCGCGAATGGATTACATTTAAAAAAAAGTAAGAGCTAAAGTCCCGAAAAAAGTCTACGTGGATACGACCGGTAATCAGTACAAAGGAATTGCCTGAGGGGAAGGTGGTTTCAGGGAGGGGGTTAACGAAGGCGAAGATGGAAGATTCACTAGAGCTGACCCGCTTGAGAGAGAGAGAGAGAACGCTAGCATGCCTGCGGACCGGTTCACTTTTCACGTTCTGCAGGTAGGCAAGGCACTCCGTCCGGGCCACTGACCCACCGATCCCCTCTTCGGCCGTTTCCGCCGGCGCTCGGCAGTCTCCGTGCCCCGTCCCCCCACCCTTCTTCAACAAGGCTCGACATTGCCGTGAGGTCATACAGAGTCACTTACCCCACTGATACAGAAACCGATGACCGAGCATTACGCAGCGCGAAACACAGGGGAAAAAAAAAACCCGAGATTTTTTTTTTAAAATCCGCGCGTTAATCAACAAGATCTGCACCTTGGAAGTATTTCAAATTTGCATCCCACAGATATTAGTTTTGGTTCGCGCTGAGAAACGGATTTTCTTTATCCTCATAACCTAGTTAAAAAAAATTACGAGGTATTACGTCTCCATGCAAAACTAGCATTGAATTCGCTGAACTGATTTACGATTAATAACATTCTCGAGGTCAATGACACGAAGCCATTTTTAATATTTTTGTACATAGTGTACCGTGAATATCGGGAATCCGGTAAAACATCAAATCTTCGACATCGCTGCGGCCGGAAAAAGATCGTGAACGAACGGGACAAATGACGACTGACGAGAATCATTAAACGTGACAGACGTGCAACCCTTTCTCAAATTGGCGCAGATTTCAATGCCTCCTGCATACCTTCAGACATTAGTCGAGTCCATACCACGTCGTCTTGCGGCACTTCTGCGTGCTCGCGGGGGCCCTACACGATATTAGGCAGGTGTACCAGTTATTTTGGCTCTTCAGCGTATATACAGTATTTTTATACACATAAGTTTATTTTATAGATTATATCTCCGTATTTGAAATGTTAGCTTGTTGGTTGCAGTTTATACTTTCGGAATGTATTAATAATTTGGTAATCATTTTTTTTTCTTCTTTACTCGGTGGCCATTTTAATAATTCCATTTTAATCACAACCAAACACAATATAAGAAACAACAGCAACCAAGCATAAATGATTAAAAATTAAAGAATAAAACTTTATTGCTCGCTATGTAACGTTATGGAATGTGACACAAAATCAAAATCTTTCTCATTTTGGGACTTGATTATTAGTACATTCTAAACATATTTTTATTTAAAAGAGGAAGCTTAATTTTTTCCAACCCCTTACTGACGTTTGCAAAATTTCATTGGCCAAAAATAATAGGTAAAGAGTTTAACCGTGAGTCAATTTTGCACAGTATTTGAGGTCGGATGAATGGTATGCTATAATGTCCTATATTCGGTGCCTATGTTTTTTGAACCCTTAGCCTCGAAGCAACAAGCATATCTGTTTGCAGCGACGTCAGCAAAGGAGGTAAAGAGGGTAGGTACGAGAGTGAAGAAGGGACGGAAGGCAAGGGGAAGTGGTTCTGCAGTTCTCC